>DWPA01001363.1:0-18947 GCA_018251375.1 Calpodes ethlius | reverse complement strand
GCAGGCCGGTCTGCTCAGTAGTAGGGCTTCGCGGCAGGATTATCTTATCAATATTAATGTAAAATCATTAATATATATTGTACAGACGTAATTACGTTTCTGTCAAATCCGCCTGGCTAGTTACAAATCCCTTGTATGAGTCTGCTGGCCAAAGATTCGTTTAGCGTTGGGTTCCTCCTGGGAGCTTGAGAGCCAGTTATTTTTGAGGTTAAACACTTATCATCAGGTGGTACTACAGCTGAAACCTTTTGCTATATAATTAAGGATGTCATTAAGTACCTCGGTAAAGTGATGTACATATAGATAACTCGATCGATATATCAACTCATAAAATTTTATAAATCTATATTCGATTATTTGTCTAAAGACAACAAAAGCCGATATTTTGCCTGGCTACAAAGCTGCATGGACTAATAAATTACAATCGAATATGGTATAAAATATAACTGAGTTTTGTTTCAATTCTCATTCTTCAACACAAATGAGATAACTGTGAAATAAATAATAATGAGCTAATAGTTCATTACATTCATCAAGTGTACAATTATTATTAATATTCCAGAATATTTAAACGTATCTTCGGTTTCCTTCGAATTGAATTTAAAAAACAATCATTGTGAGGAACATTAATTACCTTTTCATACTCTTGCGGGTTACTTCATGCGCAAGGTAACGAAATCGGGAATGAATACTGAAAATTCATATCGGTCTACTATCGAGTGCTCACGTGACAAGATAAGAAAGCCGAGGAACAGAAGTTAGAGGTCGCGGCCGTGGTCTCGGGTCGTGAGAAATTTATGATTGCGGTCAAGATGGTTGTGCAACCATCGGCTGGCACCTGTCGCCGCCGGCTACTTGTCTGACAGCCGTCCACCAGTTAATTGCCTGCACCACCGACGACCACGATGCTCCGATATCCTGCGTGGTTGATACTGCTGCTGGTGTCTTCCGTGGGTAAGTGGCAATGGGTTTTACTTTAATTAATTCTACATTTATTATTTGTGCTTTTTCAAATTAAATTCTGATCCGGTGAGTAATTTTTTGGCTATATTTTGGGTGTTATTATTCTCTTTTTCATCCATGTTGATAAAATGTATGCTTGTTCGGTTCAAGAATCAAACTGTTTAAGATTTAGGACGTTAAATTTGTAGATCTCCAAGAGGCAGCAGATGGACAATGTTGTGCGAATGAAGTGCAAGCAACGCAGCCGGAGATAACAGAGGCAGAAGCGCAGGACGTGGACCTGGAGGCGTTGTGTCCAGAGCTCAGTGGCCAGATCATAGGCGGCAGACCTAGTTCAGTAGCGAGGCATCCGTACCAGGTGTCCATGGTGATCAATGGCAATTCGTTTTGCGGAGGATTCATCATCAGCAAGGACTATGTGATAACAGCTGCTCATTGTGTGAGGAAGTAAGTGGCTCTCATTACTAATAAACTTGTTTTAGTGGGCTTGTAAGTTTTTCGATAAATTGAGTTTGAGCGCTTAAAATACAACCGACCAAATTATTTAGATCAGATAGTAAATATCAAAAGGTTCCCATTAATCTGTTTTTAACGTCGTAAAAATATCCTGTACAATATCCTGTACAATATCGATACAGCGGCTGTAGGCGTTGTGTTCCAAAATTTATTTTGCACTCATAAATTTTTCGGTTTGGTTTTTTTTATTATTATTAAGTTTGTAGAAAAATAGTGTAGTAAAGTTTTTTTTCCTACTTTTTTTTGAAGTTCTGATTATCTGTTTTAAAATTTTAAGAAATCAATCTCCAGAAACAAGTAAGAGTTACTCCCAAATATTATGGGTTAACATTCTGTAAAGTTTGTGAAGGGTTACTGTAGAAGGATGATTGATATAATACATTTTATCGTAAAAATATTATATTTCATAATGTATTACAGAACAATACTAAAAATTTAATGAACTACTACGGTTTTCCCATCGTCGTTATCATTATTTCATCCCTAAATTCCGATATGAAAATGGGAATATTCCCGTATGAAAAAATAACTTGTATTCTATTCGTAATTAACTGCTATCGTTCATCTGTACCTGTTGTGTCTAATTATAGTAGTAATTAACCTACATATCAATTTAAAGTGTATCCCAAGGCTTGCGGATTAGATGATTAATGATCATAAAAATAACATCACAGTATTGTTGTGTTCAGGCGGGCGCGGTATGTGGCACTCGGCGGTAGGAAATAGACTCATATTACGGTGCTCCGGATTATGACATTAACATCTATATAATATTACATATGTAGTCGCATATAATAATTAATCACTTGTGAACTATTTAGTTCACTCTTTGACTACAATTGTAATTTTTAAACCATATCACGTGCGAGCATGTTGGTCATTTATTTATTTACATAATTATCTTCTTTCATTATTTCAATTCAACGTTACATACATTACTCACTAAATATAAACACCGAAATAATTCAATATTCGTTAAAATTAATGAACATAAGTAATAAAACGCGCGAGGAAATGACGCAGTCTATTTTATTTATTAACTAAATTGCGTGAAAGCACGTAATGGAACTTTAAATGTAAATTTTCGTAATTCAAATTTTTGAATAACATTAAAAACAAAATGACAAAGTTTTAGAAATGAATTTAACGAAATTGTGAGTTTCGACATTCAAGGTGAAGTCGACAAAGAAGACATTTAGTATTTAAAACGAGATTATTTGCATTAAATCATTGTTTTGGTTATATTATTTTGTAACAAAAACTATATTTTATCGAGTTTCTAAAATAACGGACAGCTAACTGTTTCTTCATCAAATAAAGTAACTGCTTACAAAATCAGGTACAAGATAATAATTGTATTATAAGAACTGAAATAACGGCGCGCCGGCATTGTTACGGCCGTCTGTTGAGGCCTTGATGTTCACGTCATACCTATTTATATTATATATTAAACAATACACAATAACAACACAGTTCTGGTGCTTATTAAATAATTAAATGCAATTGAAGAAGTTTCTAAAATAAATAAACTAAGACTTTTTACGATTACTTTTCCTTTTTGTAATATGAAAAGAAAATAGAGTTTAAATTGTATTGCTTTTATTCCATAGGTACTTTTTATTTTTGTTGTGCACAAAATAATTTGCTCTAATTCCCGCACACTTAATAATCCAATAATTCCGTTACACGTCGTCTACAGCACAGCTCCTCAGTCCATTCGACTGCGAGTTGGCAGCACTCGCCGCGACTCCGGAGGTAGAATCGTTGCGGTCTCCAGAGTGACCGTTCACCCCCAGTATGGAAGGCCTGAGTTCGACAACGACATAGCCCTGCTGCGGCTGGCCACGCCGCTCGCCTTCAACAAGGCCATCCAGGCCATCAGACTGCCCCAGCCGGGACAGGCCGTCCCCCTCGTCAGGCTGACCGTCACCGGGTGGGGACTCACTGCTGTTAGTATCTGTTTTCTCATCATTATTCCGGTGCTATAATTAAACTCATGCACGTTTGGGCGTTGTCAGTTTTTGATCGCAATCAGATCTATTTGCTCAAGGGGAAAGATAAATTAGATTTTTTTTTAATGGGAGGGAGGGATATTTTGTAAAACATACTGGAAGGCATATCATTTCCCAGAGAGGCAGTTGTTACTTCCTACCCCATACGGTACACCCATGCCTGCATGTATACAAGTTTTGGGGAATGCCATGATGCAATTTGAACAATCAAAACGCACATATTAAAAAAAATCCATAATATTTTCAATTGTGAGAAGGTGATCAATACAATATATTTCGTTTAAATTTTATGTTGATCTATGTTTCACCTATAAGACTTGTTATGTCTTATTGAAGTTTAAAGAAGTGCTATCAACATAAAAGTTACTGAACTAAGAATAAATAGGAATTATCTTCATACTTCGCTAACGTTATATATAGAATTATAAAAAATATTTCTGTTTATACGCAGAGGGACAACAAATTGAGCTACTTTGTTACTTTGGTTACTATTTTTAGGTTGGAGGTCGCCGCATTCCCCGCATGATGATGGAGGCCCACGTGCCCGTGGTGCCTCACTGGCTGTGCCGGCTCTCATATGGGGAAGCCCTGACGGGGAACATGTTCTGTGGAGGACACTTCCTCATTGGCGGAGTATCATCCTGTCAGGTATCACCGCAAAACCTACTCTAAAAGTCATTTCCCGGTTAACTGTTGTCATATTCTTGTTACATACATTCGCTTTATTAGTTGGCTACACGAGCTCCAGATGTACCTGCGATATAAATAAAAACTTCACAACGGTGTCCTCTTTAAAAATAGCATAAACAAATCTAAGATCTAAAATAAAAGATCCCATTAACCTACATCCACCACGAAACATATGTCAGCAAAAGTTTTCTTCAGGTCACATAAAATTTCAACAAGTCAATGGTTGATGTAGTTATTCCGGGTAAATATCTTCAGGACATTTAGTCTAATAACTTTAACTGGTGAGTCTCGGATTATTTACCAGAAATGTCGTGGTTTATATTTCAGATCAGGTATTCGTTGCGTAGTATGATATAAAAACTGGATTAAATAACAACTGGATATGATATTGATGTAGAATGGTTTGTCGCTCCAGGGAGACTCGGGCGGGCCGGCCGTGTTCCGCGGGACGGCGTTCGGCGTGGTGTCGTTCGCGCGCGGCTGCGCGCTGCCGCTGTCGCCCACCGTGTTCACCAACATCGCCTCGCTCCGAGACTGGATCACCGAGACCACCGGCCTCTGATCCGAATCCGACCTTATCACCGCCCCCGACGGTCCACGTCACCTCAGACACATCTGTGATATAAATAAAGGGGACATTCCTGTCGCGCGCTCGAATCTATTGATGTCGACTGCGTTTATTTATTTTGTTACTTTTAATAAAAATATCTCTCTTATAACTTTGTTTTTATAAACCATCCGTCGGACGTCATTTATCATTGTAATTAGTTTGTCATAATTTAATGTCGTCAGAGCTATGACTTAATTGTTATCCTTGGTCCTTCTCAGGTGTACGAAATGTTTCTTATCGGCTACCAGTTCAAGGTCCTATCGCCGATCTTCACGATCCACTGGGGCCTGCAGGCGCGGCGGAGCCGGCCGCTGTGGCGAGAGAAGCAGAACGAGAAGAACCGAAAACACTTCGAGACCTTCAAGAGGGAGCTGTTCGCGCGGTACCGCCGGGACCCCCTGCATCTCCTCCGGAGACCTCCGCAGCAACCGAAGAAGACATAGGCTTCGCGAGGTCGTGCGACGAAGGTCGCCGGCCTCACCATGTTTATAGTCCTCCTGCAGTTGTTCTGACAAACGGCGAACGGTCGATAGCCAAGACTCAGTGGAGCGGGAGTCAGTGATTGATACGATTTAGATTACGGTGTCTACTTATAAGTCCTCGTTTATGTTTGTAAAGATGAATCTGACTGAAACGTTTCACGGATCTTTAGGTGTAATTATAGAACGTCAGGTGGGTCATAAAATGTGAAATAACGTAACCTAAGAACGATTTCTATTCATCATACGATTCACGTGAATTAGTTAGTGTTTTATCATCGTCTAACCTGTAAGTTTTGAGTGCTTTAGAGGCATTGCCCTTGAAATTGTAATTAATATATTCGAAAGCAGAGTTGCATCCGTTGTCTGCAATCATAGGATTTCCAATGATAATGGTTGATTATGTATTACCTTAACGTACTTATATTTTTTGTTACCAAAAGAAAATCTCATTTATTTTCTGGAACAACTGGGTTTTGAGGAATACTCATTAAAAATTCCATCCAATTGGCGAAGCTCTGTAAGATCAAAATGTATGTTCTTTTGGATGGTATTGTGGCTGTAGGGAAAGACGTGCGGATCTACTCTAATTTTGTCAACCAATATATGCTACGTCTACCCCCATGTTACCAGTAATATTTCCATCCCATTGAAAGTTTTCAAGCGAGCTCTTTCATCGAATTTTTAGAGTAAGTGAATTAATAAAGATTTTATATAAGATTTAACGTAGACTACCGAATAGTCCAGCTTTGAATATGGATAGAATATAAACATGAGAAGTATATCTCTCGCAAAACTTTCGTAAACTCTTCTCAAGGACAAGTCTCTCCTCTAGATAAATCCCGTGATGAACATCCGACCTAACGTCAGTTGTTCGCTGTCAGCTTTTCGGCGACCTTCTGAGGAACTTTCTATCGAATAACATTTCTTAGTCAAGCCTAACTTTCTTAAATACATATATCGATGGCGAAGACGAAGAGGCAGTCGCCGGCTGGCTGTGAGCTGTCATCGATGTCTGTCGCCGAGTGACCTAGTTAAACGTTAGAGGAAATACATTCGTTTCTTATGATGTCTCTGATACTACTATCTTGTTAACACTTTACACTTTTTATATAAAACAAAGTAGTTAATTTGTAAATAGTCTGTAGAAATGGCTTTGCTATCCAAATCAAAAACTTTTATAGTGCATTTACTTCTGTCTTTTCTATTTATTGATTTTTAATCGACTTTAAGGAAAAAAATAATAACTAGGTTGTATTGTTTCGTTTAAAAATTTCGTTGCTGTTTAGTAAATAACTATTTATAAGCATGTCTATTGTTTTGAATTTAAGGAATCATGTAAAAATAGTTGTACGTGATTGTCTATAGAATGTTTTAAATTTATTGTTTATTAAAACGACCTAAAATTGTTGTTACTGTAATGAGAATTTTATTAAGATGCCGTATCTGTGTAGAGGCTTCGGTAGATACTCGGTAGAACTTCCTGTGTGTTCAACGTTAAATATTTGTATCATAGATTAATATTTAAATATTCAATCGACTGTAAGGACAATGTTACACAAAGTTTGCCATTAACAACACAACTGACTGAAGTTGTGCCGTATACACTTGTAATTATCGGTATTCATAATATTCACTTATTTAACACACCGTTAACAATATTAAAGAGTATTAAAATGTACGGTCATAATCATTATTATAATACAAATAAAGTGGAAACTGTATACTATATGCTGGTGTGGTGGAGAAGTCTAATGATTATTGGAGGCGAGTCAGTGCTGCTTCTCTACATCTGTAGCATCGTGCCAATAATATCGGCACGCCAGTGTTGCCCCGGCTGCCCCAGACGAGTGCCCCGGAGGGAGTGAGACCATGTAGCGGAGGACATCATCTGCCTCATTTTCTGTGATCTATCTCATTCCTTCTGTCTCCTATCTCGGATTGGAGGCAAATCAATGCCGCTTCTCTACACCTGTAGCATTGTGCCAGTAATATCGGCGTGCCAGTGCTATCACTAACTGCCTTTGACGTGTATTACTGAAGGAGTGATAGACCATCTAATAAGCGGAATTCATTACCTGTCTCATTTTCTGTGTTAATTTTTGGGATCTATCAGATTTAGTAATCAAAGTTGGTGAATTTGTGTACCTCCCAACTTTACGTCGTGACCTCATGTCCCTACTAAACCCTTCCATATATTTGATTCCACTTAGATTCAAGTACCACGTTCAGCCATGAAATTAAGTTCATAACTGTAAAAATAAGTAAAAACGTATCCTATACCAGCAAATGTTTCTAAAGTCCCTGCCACGCTTGCGTTAACGTGAGTGTCAATGGCAATAACCCAATGCGCCTTAATTAACGCCATAGTTGATTGGCTACTTTAATGAAGTTCTATTAAGAACAAATTTGACTCTCCGTTAATCTGTGTGTCATTAACATTATAATTAGCTTATCAGTTGGTTGCATCATCGAGGTTTCATTTTTAACGTGTTAATTGACGCGTTATTTCGTAGGTGTGGCAGGGACATTATGTTCTTCAATCGAATTTGGGAGTTGTCCAACGTACCAACACAAATATTGTATGTTATTGTTATAATAATTATGATATTTTATATCTCTTTATGTTATCTTTTGAGTGAACTTTTTGTATCACACTTATGATAAATACTCGTAGTTAATCTTTAAAACAGCATCGCACATTTATTTTGTTATTATTATTGTATTAAGTATGTATCATGATTGTAGGTTTTGATAAATTTATGTTTATTTTGTTGCAACCGGCATTTGATGTGTTAGTCGTAGTATGTGCTATGGCAGTAAATAAGTCCAGCTGGTTTTAAAACGTGGATAGCCCCTAATTTGTTCCGTGTTTAGATACGACTCGCGATTCAAGTTAATCGTGACGTGTGTACAAATTTAACGCTTTAGATCTTTGGTTAGCACAAAAATTATCACCCTACACGTGCGACAGGCGACAGCGACAACAACCCGGCATTGGCGATGCTGTAATTCAATAACTTCATTCATACGTGCGACACTGCAGTCCAAATGTGCGACGTCGCAGGGACAATGCAGCGACACTGACAATGTCATTTTGTGGTCGTATTTTTGTGGTTGTGACATCATTCACACATGTGTGTCATTTTCGTGTCGCTGTCGGATTTGTTCACACACACATATCACGTTAGAATTTTGTAAAGTCATTTTATATTAGCTAAATGGGAAGGTTTACAGTTTAAAATAAAATCCATCGACTTTACCTGTTACCATTGAATATTTATTTAGTTATAAATATATTATTATGAGTTACATTTATTTATAATTATTATTGTAATTATTTACAGTGAACAAATAAACTTTAATGATTTCATTTAAATACATTGTGTATTTTAATTTAAACGTCGTCAATAAGAGGTCGTCATCAGTCCTTCGACATTAACTATTAAGTTAATTAAAAGGACTTCTCCGCGACTAACCATCGTAGAGTCAACTTACCCGGATGATGCTCCGGTTCTTAGCGAAACACGTGTTGGTGGTGGCATGTACGTTGGTATATACTTTAATTTATTGTAGTGCATGCTTTCCTTTATAGGAGGGAGGAAGGTACCACGCATGTTTTATAGTGTATACCGTCATACATTATAATCGCGGATTATTGCAGAGTAGAGTAATAATAGCTTAATAACAATGGATTTCCGCAAAGTAAAGCCTGATACTATTAACTATAATTAAAAGGACTTGATATAGTAATCGGAGAAGACGTGTGTTCGCTGATTCTATTGTTATTTTTTATATTTGGTTCTCTAAAGCGCTGACATGACTGTCTCGCTACGCTGTAGCCGTGGTTATGCGTACCTTGTCCATTTGCTATATTAAGTTCCTAAAATCTCAAGGTCCCTGTGCTAAGTTACACTATTGATGTACCCGTGCACCCAGTCCCATATGACCGGGTGGGAGAGCCGCGCGTACACACCAGGGAAGTTTCCCCGCGCGCAGCCGAGCCCCCAGGACACTACGCCGATCAGGACCCCCTCGCTCACTATGGGACCGCCGCTGTCGCCCTACAATTACCATTACATTAGTGTCAACTCATTCTATTAAGGCCGTTTTTCATCAAAGTCTAGAGCAACAGATTGAAACGGAAATGCATGGTGAAAACGAGCGAGACGCGATTTTGGATATTGTGAACCTTCACAACGAGATAATATACCAATGATAATATCAATTAAGTAGTTTAATAATACTGATTATGTACTCATTATGTAAAGCCGTTCCACCAAGCAGGGGGTCGGGTTCTGTTGCTTTTTACGACATCCTCGTTCGCCGAAGATCGATGTCAGTTTTCTTCGCCTTCCTAATACGGCCACGGTTTGGAGAAGTTAGTTTTCATTAAATTAGCTGCGGCTCCTGTCGTCTCTTACGATATCCTGAATTGCTGGGGATTGGGATCAGTATCATCATAATTTGAAATTATTTACCTGGCATGCATCTGGGGAAGGTTGGCTGAATGAGCCAGCGCAGAACATGGAGGCGGGGTCGATGGCTTTCCTATCCAGACCGGATCGTCGACAAGACTTCATCGCTATGGTGTTGATAGAGGATGACTGCAGGAATGTGGCACTCGATCCGCCCTCCTGGAGTCAGATTACAGTAGCTGATGAGTGATAATGTGTATGCTACCAAATAAATAGGACTGATAATGGTGCTTCCAAGTATACTTCAGCTGCAGTATTATTTAAGTTGTTAGGTTCGTATAGTTAGCTCTTTTGCATGAGTCTTATCAACTGAAGCACTCAATTTTAGTTTTGACCGACATGTTCAAAATCTACCACATAATTTTTAAGAAAGTTTTTAGAATTCAGAATTATATAGAATTATTTTCTAAGTCTTTACTATCATAGTAATACAATGGTAGGATACATCAAAGGGCTTGCATTGATTAAAATTATACCATTTACCATAGCCTCCGATATCTATCCAACAGATGCTTTATGCTGTCGGTAGTTGGATGGGTGATTGCTATTGGCTGAATTTCTGGTAATTTGCGGTATATAGCCTTCACTTTATCAATATAATGCAACTCACTCTCAGCTTCCCCCAACCCGATATAACTGCAGCTTTATTAGCCTCGAGCCTAGTGTCCTTCGCCACCATCCGGATCGGCAGGACACGGGCAGAGAAGCGCAGCGGCGAGTACAGTTTCACCAGCCCCACGTCGTTGGCCTTAGTGTTGATGGCGTACCGCGGGTGCACGTAGCACTCCTTCACGTCATACATTTCGCCACCGTGGGTCTTCCAGGAGGAGCCGAGACGGACGCTCAGGTCGATGGAGTGGGCTCTGTAAGGAAATGTCTCTTCTACTCACTGTACACATGGGTCATCTTAACTGAGGAAATTTTTCTATACTCAATTAAGTTTTTTCGGTACAACTTTTGCAGAACTTTAAAGAATTTGCGAATCGTCAGTGTTTATATATAGATTTTTTTAATTACTTTCCAGTATTGACGAATAACACGAGCTGTAAGACTAACCAAGGAAAGTAAATGGAATAAGTTACATCTTAAATATGACGGCATTTAAATAATTTTATTATTATTGTTAAAAAGTGACTTGATTTGATTTACTGGATAAAAATGTTAATAAGAGATGAGCAATCTAACTCTCTGAGGACAATCTGGTGATTTATTAATATCATTACATCTAAATCACAAAACTTTGGGATAGTGTCTGACCCTGACCATTTCTTAGTTAATTAAGCTAAAGATTTATCTCACTTTCTTCCGCGTCTCAGCATTTTATCAGATTTAAGTAAATCATGTGCGCGATGACAATCGTTACAGGTCACTGAATACCACACTGTCACAATATCACACTGATACAGTTAATGACCTTCAAATTATAACTAACTATTTCTTAAAACAATAGACATAAAAATAAATAGTTGAGGTTAAGAATATTAAACCGTCTAACGCAGCTTCGTCCAATTGCTTGAGTCATGTAAAATGTTACACTAACTGAAACGCCGTATCGCAACGTAAGTTAAATTTTGTTTCATCTCCATAAAATATGAACGAATGATACGTATTTGCAGCCCCTATAAATTGCAGTATTTGTAAGTCAGAATTAGTTAAATCAATGTTAATATTATTAATGCGAAAGTTTGTTTGCTTGTCCTTCTTTTACAGTACAACGGAGTGTCGTTAAGGTATGATTAAGCTACTTTTTATCGTGAAAATATCTCATTTTTGTGGGAAAACCTGTAACGATGTAGGAACATTTTAGCAAAATTAAATGAAGTGGTTAACAACAAAGCGTAGCCTGCCAATGAATTATAAAAAGTATTGGGCAACCTTTTTATTGCCTTTCTTTTTTCCATGTGGGTAACATCTAGTTGAGACATATTGCAGAAAGACAATGTATCGTAATGTATCGTATCATATACTAACATTTTTGTTCCCCGCGCTTGTTGGATGTGCAATTCCGTGTATATTATTCTACAAAAGGTCACGTGCAGTTTTAATCACAGTTACTGTTTATAACAACAAGACAAGTACAACGTTAGTCATTTGATATCCGAAATAAGAAATTTGGTAGAACAAAACACTTTACACAAAACAATTAACTGAAGTATAATAGTAATTTAAGTTGTCCAGCTCCACGTTGCTGGGTTGTCCACGGCACTAAAACGCCGCACGAAGATTTAAAAATATCGCCTAACAATTAAATGTTCGGCGCGACCGTCCTATCTAACGACAGCCGTCCTAGCGGCTGAGCTGATGGCGGGCTAAACGTTTAAATAAAAACGGTATATCAAGTTGATAGACAGCGGGGAGGATAAAACAGATGCCTCTAATTCGCGAAAGATGTCCAATTCTGCTCCGTGGCGTCGAATCGTATCTCTATCCGAGTATGTCACTATAAATTTCTTTAGAACCATCGTAAACCGTCCGCTACACAGAGCGAGAAGATATACGCCTTGTACGGCCGGTCGATTGGTGTTTTGCATCGGAAAAAATACATTTCGCCCCTCGGGGATAAATTGAAATTGTGGGGGCAATTCACAAGGGGCAGACTATAAAGAGGCTGCCTCGAATTTGTACAGCGATGGAGAGATTGGATTGTGTGTCTGTCGTGTTAGGCGCACGTCTTTACCCTCGACGAGGCTGAAGGATTCTTTGACGCGGTAGGTGCGGAAGGGTTGACGGTACTTCGAAAATAATCTTAGATTACTTATAACAATTGCTTTGAAAGCGATAAATGACTATTTAAGCGGATAAAAGTAACCGCAATAGTGGTTTACAGATTTTTTATAAGATACATGAAATAAATTATAATTAAAAAATTAAAACACTCTTTTTTAGCGTTCGTGCACTAAAGAAACGGTTAGTACTTCAGTGATCGTAAATAATGTGTGACCATTTCCAAGAAGCCTTTAAAGGCTACCTTTATAAGATGAAAATGTTGCCGTATGTAGAAAAAACAAAGATTCCCTATATTTTTATAATTACCGTTTAGGTGCGACTCTTTATTGTCAAAAAACGCTAGTGTGCGTGTCGGCGATCGTAAGTACACGATATTACCACACACATACATTTTATCACGCTTCAGTTTAGGCCAACCTTAATGTTATGAAATTAACCGTCTAGGTGTTATAAGTCTGTGATAAAAAATATTGGTGACGTCTTTTGAACGCCACTTCCTAACCTTATAAGCTCTTTAAAACCTATTTCTGCGTTGTTGTCTAAAGAATTTTGTTTGCAAGTAACGAGCAATTAATTTTACAGTTATGTTTATATAAAGTTAACAATATATCTTCTCGATATCTATCTCCGTCCGATATATATTATGCGATAGTAATGGCTACTAATTTATAAACTTCATTAGAAGTCGTCAAATTTAATTTCGTTTCTCTGCCAACTTAGAACCTAATGCGAATTTAAAGCACGGCCAGCGATGGAGCGAATTTATTTATTTGCATAGAATATACCGAGACATAGATCGCAAGGAGTATTTTTACTTATAATCTTATTAATTAAAAATAACGATAACAATTTATCAACTAGGTGTCACAATTATTATTGTTCGCGCCGTAAATGACATAGGAACTCTGTAAATATAAATGCATTACAGATACAGATTAATAATTGTTCCCGCCAAAATTGGCACTTTCTAAACCCATTTCTTTATATTTTTCCATAGTTCCGTAATGCGTCGCAAACCATTCCTTCCATATTTAAAATTCCTATCCTCCCTCTCTTTCTGGCAAACGCACTTTTATATAACTTATTCAATCACACATGGTTCTTCCGGATTGGGAAGAACACTAAGAAAAACGTCTTCCCGCGAAATACAATTATGTAAACAATTCGCACCGCTCTGTATTAATATAATTCGTATTAATAATATATTCCGCCGCAAACCGCTAACATACGTTAATAATTCATAATAGAAGTAAATAAAGTGAAGTACTAATATAATTTATTTTATAATGTGTACTGATATTCATAACAACCATCATAGAATAACAAACATAAAACTGAAAAGGCAGCTCGGAGAAGCAAGAAGATACGAAAGATACTAGCCCTGTGAAAAAAGTTAGTGCCATTGCTCAATCCTCCAAATCATATCAGTGTTTAATGTAATAGTAATAATAATTTATGAATAGGTTAATATATATGAGGATACGGGTTCAGAAGTAGGAAAATTTGTTATTTTACTCATTTTATATATCATGCTTGTACGGCTGGCTGACTTTATATTATCTGATAATTAATTGTATATCTTCATACACATAACACATGTGTTATTTTGGAACAAAAAGTTATATCGTAGTCTGTTAGAACGTCTAAAAATTCTTTGATATATTTGTCAGGTGTACAGGAGGAGAAGGTAACTGCGTAGGGCGAGTATAGCGAAGAGCTAGTAACATTGAAGTGCGTATTTTCTTGTATTTTTGTCGCAACGCTCGCGAGATATTTCAAACCTGATGAATTGCCGCGGGACCCCTGACACCGAGGAGGACAGGTAGCAAGGTTGTCAATCCTCCCGTCCTGGGGGACACCAAAGGTATCGCTTTATATTTACAAATAGAGAGCACTCAGTTTGCAAATACGAAGCGTCCCTGTAGGCAAATATATAAAGACAACAAAGACTCTTTGTATAGACCGGAGCATGGAATAATAAAATTTTGTCTGAATGAATTCTGAAATGAAAGACAATTTTGTAGAAACGAGTTTACAATTTACTGGCGCGTCTTGATATTGCGAGGGTCGTGAAGTAACTCGTGTTCGATAGTCTATTGTTTCAACTATCGTTTGTAATTAAATTAGCTCCCGATCTCGTTTCACTCCGGGAAACAGTATCTGCTCAAGTTCAATAAGTTGGAGATAGAAATAGTTGGTGCGTCTCCATGGTAATCGTGTATCTAACGGTGTGTACCAAATAACAAAACACGAGTAATTATGTACGAACCGAAGAGGTCCCTCAGTTATTCACGAGGTGATCATTAATGGGAGAAAATTTCGCGATGAAGAATGGAAAACTTCAGCTCATTAACCTGCTCACTGAATTTTAATGAGACATTGTTGTGATTCAGATTTCATAATTAACTTCGGGTCTTTTTATTTTCTGTTTGTTAGACATGGCATTAAGTTTTTGGGGATCATTTGGAGATCTTCTTTAAAATTATTATTATGAAATGACGTGATGTGGGATTAAATAATTAGGATCATTTTGGAATATTATTGTGTACTATGATGAAACACTTCATAGTGTAAGTAATGATGGCTTCAATATCCATCAAACTGAAAAAAAATAGGCAGGTGCGGTGACACAGTTAATCTAGAATCTAGCGTTAAAATTTAAAGCACAGTTTAGTCCACAATATATTTTAAGAAAATAAAAACGTCTTCTAGCGTTATAAATTAGTAGAGATATTCTATAATACCTTAACAAGCAGTGAGCGGCAGTGAGGATCCAAAGGTCGGTGAGAACAGAGCCACCGCAGATGGGGTAGGTCTTCTCTCTCAGCGATACTTGCCACGGCACTGCTGCGATGGACGTGTTGCGGCCTGCCACGATACGACGAGTCGAGGCTGTGCAAATCGATCAGAAGGATGGTATCACGTGTTTGGGACCGTGGTCATATTTCTAGAGGCTTATGGATATTATATGATGATGGACGAGATCTTTATCGACAGCCATTACAACTTTTGCTCACATACTAACATTTAAGACTGCGAGAATAGCATGTTCCACAAGTTGCGCCTTGTCAAACAGAAGAATAGTTAATCAACTAAAATTAAAAATGGCAAAGAAAAATCATGGAATGTAGTGTAACGATGTGTTGATAATTATGTTCACATGAGTTCAAAGGTGTTCGAAACCAAAATTACGACAACCACAACAAATAAATTATCAGCGTTAAAAAATAAATGAACGGATGAAAATGATCTTGGGTTAAAGGGTATATCTCTCTCTCTATAAAACTCTCTTCTTGGCGCATCTCGCTAAATAAGAGACAAGACAATAGCATTCGATTACTTTAAATTTTTTAAATTCTCTATTCTCGTCACCACACAGTCTTACTCCTTCTGAAATATCACTTTGACAATGCTTTTTCATCCTTATATTTAAAGTCAGCGGACAAGCGAAGTATTGTTTATCGACATGTTAATAATTCGATTGTTTGACTTTTTCTTGATACCAGACGCTGACTCCCCGGGGGTTCTATGATATTGATATGTCAGAGTATTAAGGATTACACAGTTTTACTTTTACATAAATGTATTTAGATATTACTTTAAATAGTCGTCATCACAAGAACCTATGTATAATAAATCACTCAAGCTTACTCACTTCTTCTATTTTCCTTAAAATCTCCTGAAAATATTAAAATAATAAATCAATAATTATGGCGTAGTATCTAATAAAAGTTTAATATACAAGTTTTATTTTTTATTATCCTTGAAAAAAGTTTCTAAACAATTTTTAATAATATTGTTTCCCGATATTTAAAAATCATGAATTCTGTATATTTTACTGAGAAGGTATATAATTTAGTATTTAAGAAGTTTTTAATTGCGGATAATCACGGAAATAATAATCTAGTTATTCAAGTGTTCTTTGGCAAACATATTCTTTGCTTTCGAACTTACCTACAAGCTTTTTTAACAAATTCTTGAACATGTGCTGATATTTCTGTTGCACCCGGGACTCATTAAGGAACTGTAGAATGTTGCGTTTGTTGTTCTCGGCCTCCAGGGCGAGGTCCGAGTAGTCCACTTCCACCGCCTTGCTTGACATCATCATATTGTCATCTCCATCTGACCCGATGATTACTAATAAAATTCCGATGAAGACTTTGAACATTGCTTTTACAATTACTTTACGTGAATTATCACGAAGTCAAATAAAGTCACGTTGTAATAAAATGTAACAATTACATTTTATGACCGTCTTTTGTAAACCAAGGGATTTTTATAGGTAAGTAAGAAATTTGTTATATTTTCTCTTTGCATTTTATTTAACGTTAAAAAAGTTAGATAAACATTTCAATTAACAAACTGGTTAAATGTTATCCATTTCGAATGAAAGTTGGTAGCGTGAAATTACTAAGTTTTATTGAGTCTATAAAAATGAGCAATATTGATTAGGTAGGTCCTCAGTTGAATTCGATAAGTTGTTGGTGGATCGATGGATAAAGTGTAAACATGAGAATAAACTTAAGGCCATTAACCACGCATTTTACTAATATAATAAAAGATATTCCACATTTTAATCGAATTAAGGGATAATTTTTCAGTCTAACTGAAATATTCATAAGTAGGCAGTGTTGAAGAATTATAGTAAGCTAAAATTATTAATTGGGTCTTACAAGGTTTCAAAGGAAAGTAGGTCTAATTTGTCCAAGTATTTTATTACGGGTTTTATTTCAGATGAATATAATTTGAAGCCTCAGATTTTCGATTCATATTTTGGTACACTTATAGTATTGTCGTGTATTTTTAATCTATAATATTGTTGTTTATTATTGTGATTGTGTTATTAGTCTATGGTTATTAATTAAGATGGCGAGTCATTGCAACACACATCAAAAGTTTTAATACTGGTGTTTAAAAAAATGTTACTGTAAACTTTAACGTAGTATCCATTACAAACAAATTAGCAACATAACGTGGGGACGCGTCAAGGTACAAAATATAATAATCCGTGTAACGAGCGCCTGCAACGCGCCGCCGACTCCGGCGCGGGGAATAAACTTGTTGCTATTTCACTCGAGCAGGCTCTTAGACAACTTGGTTGTGAATTAACAGTTTATTCGCGGAAAGCGCTTTAAAAGGATAACAATGTAGAACATTAGTTCGCAAGAGTTTTTTCGGTAAAAGTTTCCAATTGATGAAGAAAGGGTGTGAATGCAAAGTTTCAGCGCCGGAGGAGTTGTTTCGGACGTTTTAAACTTAGGAAATCCGCCCTTGAATGTAATTAACGAGTTTGGAGGCAGGTATGGGCGTTCGACGGCGCGTCCGCCAATCTGTAATTAAATTTGTTTCATTGAGAAACTTTAGGATTACCATTAATAGTATTCCCAATTGGTCTTGCCGCAAGGGATAACCACACTTGCAGTCGGGGCACAATGTGATGATTTTAACGCATTTAGACTAGACGAGTGGGGCGGTGAAGAAACATGTTCGCGATGAAACAGTGGTGCATTGGCGTGCAGTCTGTTATCTAATTCATCCTATAACCGACCTATCCATATATATATCTATCCATATACCTACAAAACAGGGCAATATATACGACGAACATGACATTAAATTTTACAGCTTTATACAGATGTCTTGTGAATTTGCTTCTGTCGTTATTGTTATCCCTAAATTGTTTTTCGTTTCCAGTAGACTTCTACAATTACTTACGAAGTCAGGGACGAACAAATTTGTACGCTAATGTTTTAATTAGATATTCAAAGTGTTTACATATTGCGAGCTCTAACACACCTAAATCGATGTTACCTGAACCGACTTCTGAGTATAATTAACAAGTCTGCCCTTGAAGAACCGTGTAAATGTACCTATTAGCTACTGATCTCCTATTATTATAGTAATTAGCAGAATAAGTGCCTTAGGAATAAACAGAACTGTAAGTGTGTTATTTTATTCTTGTCTTTACATTTTATTTTAACCTCACTGATTTGTAATTATAATGAGCACTGCACAAAAAAATAATAAGGGTCTGCCTACTAGTTTCATCACTAATCATGATGCTATCTTTATAGGTACCACTTCAGTAATAGTATATAAAGCATTGATCATTAACAGAGCGTGCCACTCCACACTTTGTACTATATAGCCTCGCACCATGTGTATCTAATTAACGTATACTACAAATATACGCATATCAGCCTGTGACGACTTTCTTTCCATCATCCGCCATCGAAGACCTGAACACACAGCAGGCACAAGGTTGTTGAAGCCTAAAGGCCTTTCTGCATATTTTTATAAATTATATAACAAAATCTTATGATAATTTTTTTAAATTTCCCGCATTTCTTTTAACGTTAGTACAGAGAGCTCGCGGTAATTAGATACCTTTACGTTCGCTAGATGGCACTATGGTTACCTTTGAACAATTTTGGCGTAACATTGACACCCAACGTTGTGATTGGTCGAAACG
>DWPA01001362.1:0-18959 GCA_018251375.1 Calpodes ethlius | reverse complement strand
AAAATTTGCAGAAATAATACTCACAGTTTTGGATATTACATTATCTTCCAGTAAACATAACACGTGAGATTCCCAGCGTCTCAGGAATTTAGTTGCAAGTATTTTGTCGACAACCGTCCTGGTATGTTGAAAGCAGCATACTTTGAGCGTTCCTTCTGTGGCCAGCTTGTATCGAGGACCCGGCGGAGGAACAGGACCTCCCGCTGAGCTTGATAATTCCAAACCAACACTGTCGACGCAGCATTCGGGACTTGAACCCTGCACACAAACGAGAGAAAATTTAGTTTCATGGCACATTTTATAAATTATAATAAATATTTTTCAAAACACAAAAAAAAGTCCCGCCCAGGTCTGTTAAGCACATATTTTACTTTTATTGGGCCGACTTAAAATACAGACCCAATCCCATGCCGGCAAACTAGGCTATCATAAAAGGCGATAGAGTTCCACTTGGTGGTAAGGATTCACAGAAGGAAAATATTGTCAATATAATTAATATATAAAGATAAGATAATGTGATTATCTTTCCCGCTAAACTTGTCTGGCTGAGTACTACTTCCTTGCTTGCGGTAGCGACTTACCATAAACTGGATCGTCAGCTTGTGTTTCATTGTAACGATCCATTTAATTCAAGATGGTTCTGTTTCATAATATATAAGTTAAATAAGAATTTATATACGTTCTGTACATAAATCGCGAATGACAATCAACAATGAAAGCAAGAGAGTATATGACAATCTGACGGAAATCGCAGATGTTTGTTTACGCTATCTTAAAATCGACGATAACACTTAAAAAAGGAGATTGAACCAACTTCAAAAATATTTACTTAAAAGTATGAAATAAAAAAGAAAAAAATATAAGCATGAGTAAGGGATTTACAATTTCTTTAAGGTCGACAAAGTTGCAGTTTTCACGACTTTGCTGGCTGGTCCGACGATATTATTTACTAAAACTTTTCTTGAAAATGTGTATTTTAATTACGTATACCTTCGAAAAATTGGAAACATACGAACATACATTCGCATACGGATTGAATACAAAAACATTTCTTTAAAATAATTTAAAACTTATAGATATTTAAAAGTAAAGTACCAGTAGATTACAAAGGTACTTGCATATTTCAATGTTATTCCTCATATCGTTAGCCTTTTTTCTACATTTTGAGATAATGTCAATGATATTGTTTTTAAGAAACGTACCAAGTACTTGTTGGGGCACGTGCAATGTAGGTTTCCGTAAGTGTGAGTTGATAGATAATCATTAGGTAACTTGCAAACCCTAAATAATCATGATAATTTTCCATTAAAATTAATATCATAAACTAATTCCGTGAATTTAATTATATGTTCAATACCAACTATTTATCACTTGGGACACTTGATTTTATCCAAAAATAGCGCTTTAAAGCTTAATTTTTTGCTAAAGGATTCCTAAATCGAAAAACGGTATTCGCAAACCCATAATAAATTGATCTATCCAACGACATCCAATTACTCGGGGTAGGTGAGAAAACAAGATTATCTACACTTTACACTTACTCGGATGCCTACAAAGATATGACCCAAAAATATATTTTAAATGTATTCAAGCAGCAATCATAAGGAGTTTCTTGAAAATAAGGAAAGTTTCTATAATCTAAAATGAAAAACGGAAGTGTGAAGAAAAAAACAAAAATGGCCGACGCACGCGAGAACGCAATTACACTAAAATGGAAGTGGACCGGACACATCTCACGATACACGGATAACAGTTAGATCTTTGAAACCGCTCGGTGGAAAAACCCATGGGGGATAAGAAAAATTTATAGATCAAGGAAAATAGACTGTTGTCCCGATGATATTGTAAGGGAAGAGCTGGTGAAATTTAGGTAAGGACTTGTCCTATAAGGATGTGATCCTTGGATCACGTGAAAAAAACTAGAGGAGGCCTAAATGAAAAGTTTATATCATCAAAGAAGATTAAATATAGTAAAAATAATTAACTAACTTAAACGTATTTAAAATGTTACTTGGAAATATGGATCAAACGGTTTTATTAATATTAATACATTTTATACACGTAATAGACAATTGACCTGACGAAGCTAGCAATGCGAGCGCAAAGGACTAGTTCAATATAAATTAATTTAAAAATATTTGCTAAACTATTACTTACAAGAACCATGTTGACTAGTAACTGATGACGAAGACAACACCATTTAAGTAAATTCGCAGAGATTACGAAAGACTTATAAAGACTCTTATCGTTACACTCGAGATATTGAAGGTTGATACGTAATACGGAAAAATCGATGACGTAAAGCAAAACCGCATGAAATAATAATAACTATAATTTTTTATACGCATCTTGTGTGTCTCTTTTACATTTTATGAATGTTGACACTAGTACAAGGTACAGCTATAGACGTCAGAGTATAGTTGTGGTTTAGGACAGCACATAAAAACCGAGCCACGCCCCCTTATTTACTAATTTCTAAGCATTGTGTTATTCGTATGATGCTCGTAGCGTAGGTAGAGTTATATTATTACGTGTTGTTTTTAGAATAGATAGCCGGTTTGTTATTGTTATTGTTAGGAACTACACCTCACATAGCTTAGAAAGATTCATTTTCCTGCGGTTGTATACTTTGATCAGTTTATTTATTTACACTCTTATTTCATTTCCTCGTGCTAAATTACCTAGTGGATAATGAACTACTCGGTACCGATACCGAATAAGTACTAGCTGACCTGACAAACGTTGTATTGCGAGAATTTCAATGTCTCTAATTTAATTTATTCTAATTTCATTTATCTGGTTTGACTGATCTTTTAGTTTTCTACACAGGATATTCCAGAATATTTTTTATTTAACTTCTGTAAATGTTTATTACATTAAATAACTTTTGTTCTGGCGATGTTTTAATATATTTTATAGGCTGATCGATATTAGTTTTCACGATAGCGACACCTATCGGGATTCAAATCTATCCTATCTTTTGTGTTTGACTAAATAACACACTGCTTGAAAAAAATAATTAGTTGGAGTAGTTTCGGAGTACGCGGTCGACCAACATTGTGACACGAATTTTTATTCATCTTATCTTGTTTCTTGTTGACGCAAATATTATATTATGTATCAAAAGTTTGTTGTGTGAAATTTAGGTACATAAAGTATTCTTTACAAATAGCTTTTCTGTAAATTAAATGGACAGTTAATATCAAAATAATATAGAAAAGTTGTAATCAATAATATAATAGACAAAAGGAAATTCTGATTATAATGTTCCGGGCGTATCCTTTAACATGTTTGTAAAAAACACCACCATGGACCGCCGGCACTAATCCGAGTAGTATGAGACCCAGTGAACTTCAACACGAGAGACCTTTTTCTATAGCCTCCTTAATAGTTCCGCAGGGTACACCGCGAGTTGGTGAGGTTGGCTTGGACTCAGAAAAAGATGGAACTCCTGCATCCTAGTCTTCTACAAATGTTAATGTTTGCGTAAATATATAACATATTTGTCGATTGTCGATTATCGATTTATTCAATGTCACTCTATTAAGCATTGAATTCCATAGAATTAGAAGCAATAAATAATAAAAATATCTGATCAAATGCAAATAACGCGCTGTGTAGATGCTCAATAATATTCAACGACAATAGTTTTTTTTTATTTCCCACACACCGAAAAACATGGCGGAAGTGTTCGAACATCAAATCGATGTGGCCTGGGTTTTAAATGATTACTTATGACGTGTTGTTTCTATGCGACCAGTCGGAAAATGATTAGACGGATCTTTTGATGTAAAATGGGCAGTTCCGTCTAAGGACTTCCCAAGCACCCAAAATAAAAGTCTTTTGAAAAATGGTCAAATGTTTATTCTAAGAGGATGATGGCTACTCAAATAATGAATTCTAGTATTGCACGGAATGAAATACAAATAGTAACAATAGTAGTAGTCAATCTAACAACGCACAACCATAAAGTATTGGCTCGTCCGTTCAACAAGGCCAGATATGAGCTGGAAAAGGTGGCTTGAACTTAGTGCTGGATAATGCCGTTCCTAATAATAATATAGCAATTTATATCTTAGTACCTAATCAAATAATTATTTTGTTATGTTAATGTAAGGTTGGTTAATATTATAAAATGTCTCCTGGAGTCTTTACAATCTCCATATTTCTATATGCGCCGATACATCGACAGTAAACACATGGGAAAGGAAATATGTAACCTGAAATAGGTGCCACTCAGTAAAATGCAATAAGGCTTTTTATCATTGTTTGTATTTTTTTTTATTATATAGTATTTCACTCAATGTTTTACATTTTAGATATTGCCAGCAGCCTCTTTAAAAGTTTTCATTATCAAAGTCAAAATACGGCTTCCGAGGGCCAACACGAAGATGACGTTCCGATGATTTAAATTATTAGTTATTAGCAATATTTTGCAACTTATATAAAACAACTTTTTTTATATATATATTTCACATGACCGTAAATATCTCGAAAACTAAATGTCATAGGGTGTCCTGTGATTTGGATGATCACATTATCATATTGTAGGTAAAAAATGAAAAAAATATGGTCCGAAGTTGTAAAACTAAAGCCGGGTTAAGCCGCGGGGCACAGCTGGTTTACAATATAAAAACAAACATCCACACGTTATGTTTCGATTTTATTTGTAAACATTCAAGAAATATGAAATGTTTGAACAGATCTTACTACACATCGTTGTTGCATATTCATTTTTTAAATCTAGACATTACGTACAATTACTATGCTAAATGTCAAATATAAAGGTGTGAGAGCTTATTTAAATATACTGTACCAAAAAACTCCGTTTGTGCGATATCGAGAAATATAATAATAATAGTAATAAAACGTTTATTTTCATAACATTTTAACAAAATGCATTACTATTAATACATTTTATTTATTATTTTTCATTTAAATACTATCAATGTTTAATAGTTAGTTAGTAGGTAGACTATTATGTAATCTTTTGATATACAAAAGAAAAATCCTAACTGATTTATATATCGTTTCGAGCCCAAACCCTTCGTGCTAGACAGCTGAAATTTCGCACGCGTGTCCTTTATAACGTAGACAAGTCTTAAGGCCGGGATTTGCGTCATTCCCACGGGATAGGAAAATAACAGGACTTATATAATTATCTTTATCAACTATATTTATTAGAGATTTCTAATTTAGCTTTTATGTCACATTTACTGTGATCTATTTTCAGGACCTTTTTTCCTGTACAGGAAATAAAGAGGAATTATATTTTTGTTTTTATATGTACGTTGCTATAATTTCCTATCAAAATAAGTCAATAAAAAGGAAATGAGGTATCAGGTACCAGGTACCAGTTCATAATATACCCCATAACAGCTATAAGTTATTGCCCCATGACTCTTCTCTTTTATCTACATATTTATATTTAATTCTATAACATTAGACCAAATACTGTCTTTAAATGTCACGACTATGTTCAGTGTAGCCCAAATCTCGATTGCACATAAAAATCGGCTAAACCTAGCTGAATTGAAGAATTAAAACTTATGTGTTTTTCATGCGACTTGGCCTAAAATAACCGACAGGTTACGAAAGAAAAACACATTTGAATTTCTTCCATTGCACTTCCTGTGACAGATAGCGATATTACACTTCCACATACGCGTGAAGGCGCCCTTAGAAAGCAGCACGATATAAATTGACGATCTTGGCTCCAATCCAGTCATAAATTTCTGTAGGAGTAACCGTTTAAGATTCTGAGAAATCACACGGTTTTTCCCTACAAAAAAATGCGACGTTCATAAAATCCAAATTACGAATACTTGGAATGAAATTAGAGCTTAAGACAGCGTCTGCCATCTCGCTATATACACATATAAAAGTATAAGGTTATGTACAACTTTTATCGCTTAGCCTATCTTTCCAGTAATAGAATAATATCGTATACTATTGAAACTCTTAATAAAAATTACAAAATTTTCCAAAGCGAAGTAAGTACTTGTCTTCAAACATACTCGTACCTAATATAACGGACTTGCGTCTTCCATGCCGTAGAGTGGTAACGTGTTTATTTGGCATATACTCATATCTTATATGTATGTGAATCCGACTATGAGTTCAAATCTGTTTGTCGAATACTTGCTCACTCGATCGAACGAATTCAATTATACAACGTTAATAGTAGCATGGAATTAAATAGATAACCTTACTTTTTTAATGCCGTTTCTAAAAATATAAGTTTAAATATAGTTTTTCTTAGGCCGAGAAGGTTGCAACTCTGACACTACAAGGTCTTCATCTTTTTAACCGTAAACTTTTGTATTGTAGTGAAGTGTCAGGAATGTAGATGTCATTATACTAATGAGTCATTCAAAGTCCATAGGAGTTACAAAGAACATTGTTTATTTCAGCGTCGTAATGGCCAGTAGTCTATTATGTCTCTACAGCTTATGTTCATACCTTTGTCCGAATAACCTACTTCCTTTCAAGCTTGACACTATTATGTATGATTTTTGTGAAAAAAAGAATATGGGAAAATGTATTCGTTCAGAAATGGGACAAAAATATAATGTCTCGCATTCCAACTACCTTTAATAGTCTAATTAATGCACTAGCATTAATAAATATTAATTACTCACAATAATAAAAATGGTTACTTATTTATTATAATATTACTTACTGATGTCCCATATTATATTTACTAATAATTAGCAGCTTGGACTCTACGATGATGAGTTAATTAGTGAATTAAAAATAAAAATTAAGGAAAACCTTTTTTTATGTTGCCTGAATGGGAGATCAAAATATTTTAGTTCGCGCGCCAAATTTAAATTATCGAATGAAAATTAATTATACTTTCGAATTTGGCACTTTTTCATATAACCTGACCTTAACACTTGTTTACTTTATAATTTACTAGTATTGAATTGTATTATATTGTGTAACTAAGAATGACAGTTTAAAATAAAACACCAGAAATTATTGTTTGGCATATTATAATTTATATATGAATATCCATAGATGAAATTTGAAGAGATAAGAAAAACATCTGACAGAGATTATTCGTATATTTTTTTTATAATTAAAAAAAAATGTTTGACATCACGATCCTTTAACAAGTTCTTCTGACCTTGTTCATTTTTGAACACTCACACACAACAATTGATTGTATAGTGTGATTTATATTTAATTTGTTTTTACTTTATTTAATTTTTGGGGTGGAAGGGTGTGCAGATTTCTGCAACACAAGGCTCGTCTTAATGCAGAGTCTGCAAGACATACCTTGGATAAGTTACAAGCAATTATATAAATTAGTACCTAAGCCTACAACTTAATAGTGTGTAGAAATAAATTATTCTAATTATTTTTATACAGATTGATTGTGTTAGTCTTTTTCAGCGTTACCAGACACAAAATTTGTTTTGGTTCAGAATTAAATACGATAACCTAAACATTCTTCGGGGAGTGACCTGACTATGTATGACCGATATATGGGTTTTTCACCCACGAAAATTTGCTACGGAATTTGACGTAAACGTTTCCTCATAACGTTGAAGCGTGTATGACGATGATATGCAGCCATAGTCCAATTATTAAAATAGCCAGTAATATCGAGCTTATTCTTTTTTCATGATAATTTCAATATCTCGAGCGCTATTTTCATCACAAGATAATGATTTCATAAAATACAGGTATCACAAAGCGGGTAGGTATTCATTTTAAAGTTCTATGGTTGAAATAAATGTGTTTTGAATCGTTGTTTCCTAACGCGGTATCTGGTCTGACGTCAAATGTAACCTTGTACTTGAAGCTTCACAGACAGATAAATATATTTTAAATAAACTGTTAATAAAAATTGTTTGGGTATATTGTGTTGTAATATAAATAGCATAGCTTTATTTATTTCTGATCTTATCAAAGAAGGTCTAGGAGTTAGTATTCTTATTAGTGTAGTATAGAAGTGAATCGTAATTTAATTTAATGGGTAGATAAAATTATTTTAGTCAGTAATGATTTCTTTTTGTATTTAAGATTATACTTTCGCCATTACCAAATTACTCGTAATACCCATACATTTATTAAAATGTACTGTTAAAAAGAGGGCCTCTAAAACGCTTAATATACCATTCCAGATCGTTAGAATTTCATTAAAATCAATGTCCACCTGAACGGTACAAACTCCTCCTACTGAATATTATTTTATAGATTTTTCTACTGTTTTCGGTATCGATCCTTCGAACAATGCGGTCTGTCCGTCGCCTCTTCAGCTGAGTAACTTTGAGAGGTATATAGGTAACCTTTAACCTTTTCAGATCTATTTGGTGCGTTTCTCCCTCTACCGATATTTATATAAAAGGTTTTCCAAGTGGGAAATTTCATAAGTAAAAATAAATTGCGTGTTATTTTGTAGCATAGTTTAAGCAAATATTAATTCAATAGTTAACTATGACCAATTCATGTTCCATGGTTCCATACGCAGTTAAAAAAAGAATTACGATACCTTGAAATTGCATACGAGTATTGAACATTTTAATCTACAGAATTAACGTTTGTATAAAGTTTGTAGCGCCACCATCTACTATCAAATATGGATACCCAAAACAAAATTAAAATAGTACTTTAGAAGAAACCGTAGTTAATTAGTAAGTCCTGTTAGTATAAGGTATTACTAAGAATATCAGCTTGTAATATATTATTCGGTTGTAAGAGGACTGTGGACGTTAATGTGTGTAATTCTTGTTACTTAGCATGAGTATAGGTTCCAGTTTTCAATATGTCTCACTTGAAGTTTGTCTCCCGTTACTACCTTTAAGAATAAGTATCATCTCGTCTATAAGTAACTTGCTCTTTAGAGCTCCATACGGACTGGATAAGGCAATTATTAAACAGCAGAAATAACTGAATACTACGTATCCCCTACATTGTACGTACGGTACGTCACACCGGATTGCAAAGACCAAAAGCACTAACTCTCCAAATATTTGTTTTATATAGCCACACGTACCACGACACACCTACCAGTGACATTAATCGTAATACATTCATTGTATTTGACGCCACCCCGATGTTCCCAATCTTTATTTACACATGAGCGCTCGTAAGGTGAACTGACACTTATTAATAGTTTCAGAGATTCATATACAGTAAGCACGTCAATGTATCATAATTCATATAATAAAAAATAACTAAATAAAACTGTTCGTTGTTACATGTGACTCGATTAACTTATATTTATTCAATGCACGCATATGATTATGTAATCCACTAGTCGTTGCGTGACCTCCACAATCAACTATGAAAATCTATGACACATCGTAGTTACCTACACACCTACATAGTGAAATGCAATCAAAGATCACGAGTGTGGTGGAACGGGGAATTACACGATGACCGGTTGTAGCAAATGAACTTTAAGCTCCTTTATCGTCATCATCGAGCTTTTCTTCAGGGTTGTGAATAAAATGAAAATGTTTTTTGCTCCAGTTAAGTATATATCTGTTTCGTCTCCTCATTTAGCGTGTACATGACACGTTAGCATACATTTATTCAATGTCAGAATAGTGGTTTAGCCTAGATAAGCAGACAAGTGTAAGGTCAAAGAATTTGTAACGATCCGTGTAAACACGTACGATTTTAGCACTGAGTACACACCTGATTTTTCATATGCGCTTATTGAGAACCAATTAACGGTTAAATAATCAAGGAAAATCGCAATCACGAGCATATATTGCTTACTATCCGCATTAAGTATTTTGAGAGAGATTTCTTTGTAATGTTTTCTTTGAACGCAGTCCACATCAATCATAAGACGAAAATAAATTTCTAGGAGATTTATATCGAAGATATAAATAGGTAAGTCGTCTATCGGAAATAAAAGCTAAAATCTGCGATGTCGCCTGTTGATACAAATTGTCGGAAAAGTTAAATAAGGATTTCCTTTGCCTACTGGTGGATATTTAAAATTTAGATTGTTAATTTTGAATTAGGTATTATACTATTTTTAATTACGTAATTAACACGATTCTGAAAGCTTTAATAATGATGAAATAGATCGTTATATCTCACGTAACAGAATAAGTAATTATTGATTAAATTCTCCAGTAACATACCTACCTATCCATAGAAATTAAATGTTCTCTGAAAAAATTTAGAAAAATTCGAATGTTTTCGACCATCTCGTACTTTTAATGTCATCCTATAGAATGGAATAGTATCAGCACTATAAAGACAAAATCAGTATCTAGATATCTTTATAGAGAATTTAGGCATATGGTCTATAATAATGGGACGTTGTTATAATCTGGTGCATTCTATTGTTTTTAAAGGTTGGAAAGCGGAGGGGGCAGTCCGACGCGCTTGGGTTAGTGACCCCGTGACCCACATGTTCCATCTTTGTGCTCTATGACGTCATTCTGAAAATTTGGGTCATGAGGGCGCTCGAAACCCCACCGCCAACCGCGCCTCTGACAATTCGAATATGAATCAAATAGACAGCGTCCAGACCACTAATCTGACGCTATAAAATATTTTTGATAACGACAAAAAGTAGGTATTAAAATGATATGTGTGGTATCATTTATAGTACAAATTATACCGTTATTTTTTCGAATAAATGTTGTTTCGTAAAACATCAAAATAAGTAACGAACAATTTATTTGCAGTAATAATATTACGAGTAAGTCATCGATTAACGTTTTTCTTACGTTTATAATTACTAGTGCTAATGAATTTGCATGTTTCAGAATATCAGTTACCAAGTAAAAAGGGAAATAAGTTGATAAAAAGGAAACATAGGTGTAACTGTTTTTTCTGAACCTATTTGTATTATAGAGAATGGCTGTACTCCAAAGTACAAAAGCACCCAAGAATATTTACTGTTAGTGGGTAACTGGGCTTCCAGTTAGGATTTAAATTCTCTTCTGGACCAATACAATAGTGTAACCGTAATTATGCTGAAATTAATTCTTACCTTTATGTTTTTAATTAAATATTACTTATCTATTTTTTTCTGTTTTTTAAAAGTTTAATATTATAAAAACTACAACGCTATTTAGTTTACAAATTATCGGATATTGGTTTATCAAGTCATACGAAACTTGCAATGCGAGTGGCCCGACATATTGGGCGGTTTTCCTGAAACTTCTTTTGCTTACGATCTTTTGATCACGATTCACGATGAAACATGCACCTTTTTTTAAGTTTAAAAAACTCCAGCAATACATTCTTGTAAATTCCATTCAATTTCATATGTTTTGACTTACACACAGACTAGACAGACAAACAAAAATAATAAATATTTTTGTCTTGGCTTCTATTGCTCCTATAAAAAATATTGATTACTATTTATATTTTTTTAAACATTTATAATTTAATTACATGTAAAGATATACATTCTTCTTTGGGAAATACCTGGGAGATATATTAAAACATTCAAAGTGCATTTTATAGTAATGCCATTGTATACGTATGTACATATTTATACGTATAGGTGTAAATTTCATCGAGCTGAACCAATCAATGTACCTACGCTTCATGTATACACATTGCCTTCGCACTGTGTTGTGGCACACCCGGCGGACATGACTATATCGCGTGCTCCGGCAACGAGACGAATCTAAACTCGTTCAATATACGTCCGTACGTACAACATATAGGTAGCACGAAACAGATAACAATAGCACGTACTGTTACATTCAAGCAAGATAAAATAGTTACGGATACAATACACTTCAACTGTAAAGTACCCTTTATGTGTATTTGGCTTCTTGGTCACCATGAATTCATGTGCTCGTACTCATTTTACTCCTTTATGGGATAATTTTCGAGCTCACACCGACTTACTTTTCAATAGTCCTATATACAACGTAGCATTTAAAAGACAAGCATTCAAAAATGTGGCTTCTATTCTGGTATTAAAAAAGATATCTTCTTTGACTTTAACCGTCGTTTTTCTTTGACTCACATTCAATTACAAAACTATATTAATTAGTTGAGACCAGTGCCGGATTTGCACGGATGAGATTTGGATTTGTAAATCTAATGGAAAACGAACTATGTTTTCCACGACACGACATTTTACAGTTTTAAGAAATTTAAATATAGGCAATAGTTTAAGTCATTTTTTTTACAATTTATTCATATAAAATAGCTTTTATCTCTTTTATATCGCATCTTAGTTCATGTGAACTACAGAATATAAATAATTCACCCGCGTCAATCCTTATCCCGTGAGAACATCGAGATAAAAAAAAAATCCATGTAATTTTCTGGATAATGTGGATTACATTTTGTAATCCATGTTGCTCAGTAGTAATATATTGGTGAAAGGTGGCTTTATGAATCAAGCTAGTAACTTTTGAACGTATTCACTACAAAATTACACAAATAAAAAAAAAATATTCAATATAGGTTGAAACGCTAAATGTAAAAGGTTGGAAGTAGATGAAATCGATGAAAAGCTCAACAGTTTCATATACACCGTAGGTGCAGTTGTAAAAGTGTAAATTAACGAGAACAATCATCGCATGGAGAGATAAGAGAATTTGGAATATTATTTTTCTTTTGGAGTATGACTTGAAATGACTTTAGCGTAGATATAAAGATAAAGCAATCATTGTTTATATATTGTATGTCATAAATTGTTTTAATTCGAATTTAATAAATTTAAACGCATAAATAATCAAGTAATAGTTTAATAAAAACACGCTTTTATAGTGCAAATATTTACTGACTGAGCTATTCACAAATGAGGAGTTCCCTCGGCTAGAGTCAACCCTATCAAGTGTTACTTATCATAAAAATGCACAGTCACCAGAAATAAAGCAATTTGTAAAATTTCGATTTCGTTGGATAAGAAGTAGTTGTTATTTAGCTAGCAACCAAAACAAAAATAAAAATAAACATCGCAATTTAAATAAAAACTTTTAATAATAACACCCATAACGTGTTTGACAATTGTTAGATAGAATTTGAGGATGACCATTCGAATACCAGCAAAGAGATTTCGGTCTGTCAAATTCCAAACAACAATAAACATTCAGAATAGCACATAACTGTGTAAATAATTGTTCAATATTGATCGGAGGCACAGAGTACTGGTGTTTATTCTCATACGTACTAATATAATTTCATGTGGCAGTGTAATGTAATACTCTGTGGTCGTTATCAATGACGAGTTGAGGACACTGCAATGTTCTCCACCACAATAATTACAATTTAGTGTTATTATAATCTATGAAATCACAAAACTGTATGTAATCCATGAAATCTCACCATAACCTTATTTAAGGTCGAGAATAATAGGGATTTAATGTCAGGGTTCTGTTAATCCATCCTGGACCCTAACGTGTGCTACGTCCATGATCCTAGAAGTCGATGGACATTACCACTTTTTTGCGCGCTTTAGTAAAATATAGTGGTAGGATTTTTTGCTACGTGGTTATCTACCACCCTCTTAAAAAATCATAAAAAAATAACATTCAGAAGTGTCGATTCCAGATATCTTTTTAGATAACTGTTCGGAGTCCCGATGCTTATTAAGTATATCTTCTTATTTCATTATAGATAATTAGTTTAAAATGTGATAAGGATTATTACGGAATAACTGCCACGTTTTGTCATAATTACCGTAGCCATGGTAAAAAAAATATTCGTAGAATATACTTATGGTAAAAAAAACGAATAATAACAACCAACAAGTCCTCTTGGAAATTTTGTTTGTTCATTTCCATACAAAAAGCTACTACAAAACAATATGAAAATTTTATTTTAATACAATAATATTATCGTACCTCGTGTGTCAGTCATGAATTAACATATTAGTGTTTTAAATACAAAACATTATAAAAATTTTATGAAAATGACATTTTAAGATAATTAATTAATATCAAGTACGTCGGGACTTACTCTGTAGACAATACTTACATGATTTGTCATGAGTAAGTTAAAATCGTATTTAGAAATATCAATTATTTTCCATTACCGCTACCGATGTAGTATGGTCAAATAAATATATAATTAGTTCAAACCAAAGTACGTCACTTACTAAATCCTCTTTACCTAAATCCTCCATTGAAATGTAACAATAATAAATTACAAATTGCATTGATAAAAATATTTGTTTTTTTTATGAATACCTACGTGATAAATACTTGATAATAAAATGAAAATATATATAGAATGTTTTTATTACTTTTATTATAATTATTAAACAGAAAATATATTAAATTATTTTATCTTATTTGTACTTATAAACTATCTAGAAGTGTGCGTGTGTATGAATTGTCTGGTTGACACTAATCACATGCATACTGGTTAAAGTACGCATTTCATCTCATTAATGTAATCGTATGTGTATTTTATAAATAATCTTAAGTGTACAGTTAAAGATTAAATATACTCCGTATAGTCTAAGTTATAGTTAAAACTTAATTAAGATTTATATTGCACTTGTTCAAATTCAAGTAACTGAAAAAACAAAGAAACATAAATAGAAACAACAAATCACTGCGGCTCAGAAAACCGCGTAAACTAAACTGGTTAACTGACACTGAATAAAGACGTAAGTATTATGTTGACAAGTACTCGATACCCGGCTCTTATTGCGTCTCACTTTTTCTAACACTTGTGGATATAATTGCTGGTTTTACTTCAACTGGCCGTCCCATTAATTCCCATGGGCACGATTCTCTTGAAGCCTACAATATGCTCCATGAAACCCCAAACTGTAAAATTATTTTCCTTTAAATTTAATAATGACGGAATTGATCATTACTAAGTTAATTATTATCATGCAAAGCCCATAATAGTCTCACAGCTGGACTCGAGTTTGATCTCACAATGTGAGGGGTACAAGTATGGCTTCGTACACCTTTAAGAAGTTTAGGATGTGCAGGATGCTTCCAGAAATTTTCCTTCACCGAAGCTAGTGACAATTACTTGTAAATAGGATCAGTTTTTGAAAATTAGAGGTGCAATATTCGGACTAAAGCCCACGTGTTCGAGAGATAATTGTTCAGAGCTGTAATTGCTTATAACAATACTAAGTAGGCCTTGAAAAAATATTTTTGCAGTCAATATGCATAAAGATGTATTTAATTTTTAAATCTTAGATATAAGTATTATTTGTTATAGTATTCGACCAGAATAACTTTAAATAACATTACGCCGTTGCGTCTAAATGTACGGTTATATAGAATATTTAGAAATAAACCAATTTTAAACTTTAATATGTCAAAAATAATATTTTTATGCTATTCTCTGTTGTATATTAATTTCTTGCTTTTCTTATAAAAAAGAAAAAGTTGCTTATCGTTATTTACATTTTTAAATAACGATTATCCCAATTGGTCAAAATTCTTTATAATAAAATGTGTCGCTTAAATGCAATTCTTAGGAGTACACTTCCGTTTGGTTAATGGCTCATACGGCTTATCAGAGGAAGTTATAGGAAGATAAATATATGAATATTTGGTATAACCTACCGCAGTTATAATCAATATTCAGTAGGTACTTATACATCGCTTAAAACCCGGCAGTGTTGCCGCATACTCAGTTTATTACTTTTGTGAAAGTTTTTTACCCAATCATATTTTATTATTGACGTCAAACATTATACGGTGCGTACAACTTTAAGTGCTTCCGTATAGATATTTACCTTATTATTATGTAGATGTTGGGTATCTATGACTATTTTCGATTACGGCAAATGGACATAAACATGTTTAAAAACTTAAGTCGCACTATTGATTATCTGCTTTTCTTTAGGTCAGGTTTTTAACCGACTTCATAGAGGAGATTTTTTTTTAACTCCTCTTAATATTTTTTATAGATTATTTACATATACAATGTATGACTATATTTTATATTTTAGATGCTCTTTGTTACATCAAACATGACAACATTTGTTTATAGACGAGTAGTCGAGCCAGTAGCTCACGTTATAGTTGGTAAAAAATCCGCGCTTTATTTTGAACAATAGAAAAGATATGATTATACGTTAAATATATTGTAAAATCGTTTTTTAAAATGGTGGACAACATTTATTAAATAAATTAATTTTCTTCAAACCTAGTTTCACACAAAAGAAGCTCCATAACATTTGCTCCGCATATTGTCTTTCACTGTTTTGAATAGGAATAAACTTCACACTATATTTTAATAAATAGCCGAACTGTCTCAATGTATTTACTTAAGCTCTTGAACAAAAAGAGATAACATATTGAAAAAAACACTTAGTAGTGTAGCAACTAGTTTTACATATTATCTAGCAACTGGTATTTAAGCCACTAACTGTTTTGACTTATAGTTTAAAACTATTTATTTACAAATTTGATAAAGTTATCTACGCGTTCAAAAGAATTTGCAAACTTTTTAAAATTATTTAGATTCAGTCTATATTTATAAAATGTTTGCTTATAGTTTTCCATTACAGGGAGACACATATCTTTGATATTAGGTATAATTTGTGTTCTATTCTTTAGTAATATTATCAAAATCGAACAAGCATCATTATTACGCCAATTATAGATTGATGAGAGTAGTAATTTACTTTTACGCGTATGTTTATATATGTCCAATCTGGCTTGGCTACGCATGGTTGGATAGGAAAATTCCGAGATATTAGATTCTACCATCTGAACCCATATTTTTATTTAAATTTGGACAAAACGTTCCTCATAAATCACTCTGTTGGTTGAAACTGTACAGATATATGTGTAGTTGTGTTTGAGTTTAATTTCAGGTTTGAAATTCTGGTATTTAATAACAAATGCTGTACTTACAAAATAATCAGCAGCGCTCTGTTCAGCTAAAGATGGCGTGAGCAGACAACTCGGTGAAGGAGGCGCCGTCGCGGCTTGGGGCGGCGGCGCTAACGACAGCAGCTCTCCGGCAGACGCTGACATGCTTCCCGACGCTGCTAAGCTTCGTAAACGATCGGCCAGGTCAGTGTGTCCACCATTAAATCTTGTCGTTCCACCACCGTCTTCATCTGTGCACAAATTGTCTATAATTCGAGGCCGTCTAAGTTTCCGCGAAGCCGCTCGCCATCGTCTCAGCCGACAAGCTGCATTATTTAACACTTCTTCCGTTTCCCGACACTGTGGCTGTTCATCTTCTGACTGCATGAGATCTTCGGTATCGATACTTTCGTCTATAAACGGAAGGGGCAGCGGTTGACTTAGAGAAGATGGCGAAGGACCTCCTTCTTCGGTCATCTTATTTGGAGTGCCTAGAAAATCTCTTAGTGCAAACGCTAATCTTTGGCCTGCATTAAGTCCCGTTGGAGCGTTGTTTGGTACTAGTTCGGTGGAAACATATTTAATATGTCCATTTTTCTCGTCATCTTTTTGATTAGTTTTATATCCGTTGTTAACATTATGGCTTAAATCTACATTTAATTCTTGACTATATGAAGGCATTGCTAACCAGCAAATAACATAAGAATTAAAACGAGCGGCGTTTCATGTTTGCTAACAATTTTCCTTTTCCGATTCAAAATACTGAAATGTTACATCTCCAGTTGTGGGGTGTGTAGACAGTTGTGGTTATTCAAACGAGCTGCACATTTTATCAGGACGTCTAGAATTACACTAGTTATTGGAGCTTTCACAGGATCAGTGTTAACACTTATAATAATATTATATTCCTTGAGGTTCTAACTTCCATAGTTTCACTCAAATGTCCTCACTAAACTCATACTACGGTACTAATCTAAGCGGCTCTGACGTTAAAATAACACAAATCGATCATTATCACCCGCACGGCTACGATTTCTATGCGTCAATCACAATCGGCCTCGAGCGAGCGAATCCAGCAGCATGCGCAAACTGAACATTGAGTAGTACTAGCGGCACGGCGAGCGCTGTGCTGTCATTATAATCTATACATTAAATGTCAGTCCCATTCTGTTCTTTCTTGTTTGTATTGACGTACACACCGGGTACATGCGCGGGTGTGGCTGCTCCATGCGACGGCAATGCCGCCTAGTGGTCTACGTGGTAAGTTACGCACCAAAATGCGCCATCTACGAGAGATATCTAAACGACTATGTGGTTTGAGTAAGCAGCTGACTAAATAGTTCAGGTTTTCACCAAATGGAACAGTAGCGTTGTCGTCTCAGTAATTTTGTTTTTATTGCTCTATAGAAATAAATTCGTTTGTTTCCTTAAAGAAATAATTAGGTAACGGAGTAGGTAAATAAGTAAAGTATAAAATAAAACCAGATCTCTGAAACGATGGGGAGACAAAAGAATATCTGGATCAAATTAGGGGCACAAGTCACAGACTTTTGAACGTGGATTACAATAATTGTACGGTTCTTGCATTAAAAAAATACCAATATCATTAAACTAACAATTAATTTATGTAAATAACTAACCTATAATTTAATCTTGTACAAATGAAAGATTTTTTTTTTGTTATCGAAACAAACCATAGAATTATACGTACCTCTAAATTTGTAAAATTGTATTAATTAAATTGTTATTTGTTTGTTTGTTTATTTGTTATACTATTACACGTTTTAGGATTATTATTTAATAAAAAAATGCTTAATGTGCGCATATGCGGTAAAAATAAGTATAATTCGGTTATTAGTAACTAGGCGTGCTAAACATAAATTAGTTTCAGCAATAGGATGCTAAACCGGGCGGTAAGATCACGTGGCTTCGTTAAAGGCAATGCAATGCAAAATTATAGACCACGGATCTCTCCTAAAAAATTAAGGAGACTTAGAGAGGGACAATAATTTGTATACTGCCCAAAGGCCTCCGACAACGCAATGAGTATTATCTACTAATAACAACAATAGTGCATAACTATCAAAAAAACCACCTACCCCAACACAAGCCGAATTGTGCCAAATCTATCAAATATCCCATTCGGCATAGTTATTGCCCAAAAACTGCACGGATAAGGTATAAGTTATCATTAAGTAAATGTTTTATACCACACGT
>DWPA01001361.1:0-18964 GCA_018251375.1 Calpodes ethlius | reverse complement strand
TCTTTTGCGGTAAAAAGTAGATTATAGTACTCGTCGTCTTTCCAACTATCTCCAAACCAAAAATGACCATAACGATGATCCGTAGCGCCGTGAAAGAAGGACAAACAAACAAACACTCTTTCTCGTCTATATATTATATATAAAAATGAATGTCTGTATGTCCTTTATAGAATCGTAAACTATGCATTTGATCATGTGATCTTCAGCAAAGTTGTTATGTATAAGTCCACGGAGGTTTCTGAGTTGGTCCGACCAATTTTCCACAGATGGCACCACTGTGATTACTGTGTTCAGCTAGTTTATAATATTACTAAAGATTGGCAGCGACGTACCAAATTGACGTGACGTCACTGAGTGGCGTATAGTGCAATGTTTTTTGTTTTTAATTAATGTTAAACAATTTATAAAACATTTGCATATGTCCCGATTTTAAAACCTAAGTTATGTAGAGCTTACATCTGGAAAATCGTCGTATTAGAACTGGCAACACGACTTTCGTATATATTATTTGTACTGTGTCCTATAACTGGTTTAAACATACAGTTGTATGAGATAATTGTAGCTAAGTGCGGAAGTATACTCCTGGACACCTGGTTAACCACTTCGTCTAGAAATCCACTTCGATCTTTTTAGTAAACACGTAAGGATTGATACAATAAGTCATTTTCGTATTTTTTTTACGCTAACACACTCACACCCCCGCCGTAGGATTCCCTGTGTCGCGAGCGGTATGAACAACACAAATAACACGTCACTAACACCCATGACCCTAGAACAAATATTTATCTGTCATATAAATATCTTCCCCGGCCGGGAATCGAACCCAGGACCCCTAGCTTCGCAGGCAGGGTCACTACCAACTAGGCTACGGGGCCGTCAATGATTTGAGAACGTCTGAATATATTTTACGTTTTTCCAATGAATATTTTTTTTATTTTTAGTTTGCTTATATTATTTTTGGCGAAGTATAGCCGACTAGTTTCGGATTTGTCTGCGGTACTTCATCAAGACTCTCTAATTTAATGGGATATTGTATATAGATAATAAATAGAAAAGGTTAAGTTATACTGAGGCATATAACATAATGATATATATGTATTAGCTGCCTTGCTTGGGAATCAAACCCAGGACCATTATCTTAGTAGGTAAAGTGACTTTAGCTAATTGCAGTAATTGATAATTCATGTATGATAGACAGAAACTATTATTTACTATATGGACCAGAATAGAAACCAGTTTTAAGTTTTATAATAATTATTTTTTGTATTTATTGTCATTGTGTGTATAATATATATTATAAATATTCTATGTACTTAAAATGTTATTAATCTTTTATATAATTATTATTATGGAAAACATTTGAACCTCATTTTAAAGACAATGCACGCAAATAGAAATTTGAGATTTGATATCGTTAAAATTTATGATGGATAATGTTCAAAAAGCAAAATTTTACTATTATATTTTGAAACAAAAATAATTAACAAAGAAAATTAATTAATATCAATGTGAAGATATCCTTTTGATTTTATGTATTACGGTCGAATTTCGAACGCAGCGAATACGTGCAGTACAAAATCACACGGTATGAAGATAATAGAGTCATTTGGATAAGCTTTATAAAAAAAAATCGATTTACACCCAAACAGTATTATCGTGTCAACGTGACACGAAAATACAAAGAAAATTATAGCGATTGTAAAATTTAAAAATAACTTTTGTGATGTAAAAAAAAAATGTAGAGTTCAATGAAAAATTTTTAGCGTCGATGAAAAATTTTTGAACATTCGAACCAGTGCACGAACAAGAAACGTTATAAAATTGTTTTGTTTTAATCACAAAAGATAAGATAAAGATTTAGACCAGATAAATGAGACTTATGTGATTAATTATAAGGATTGAAGTATGTACAGGTTACTTAGCGTGCGAACGGAACTGTAGTTTAGTGTCAAGTGCGAAGCGGCGAGATGCAGTCGTATCAACTCCGGATCGCGCTGCTAGCGATCCTACTTGCAGGTGACGCATTTTCAATAATCCCTTACGACTCGACATTATCTGACCGGTTTTCGAGAAGTAAATATTTAGAAAACAACCTTAAACACTGCATTGTTTTCATTTGATAAGAAAATCGTTAGTCGCGTTAAGACAGTCTTCATTTCCTACTGTTTGTTTTAAAACATTAACAATTACTGCGTGCAAAGGCTTCGGAATTCTTGTCTGTATTATACCACGCGCTCGTTAGCTACATGTACAGTATAAAATAGTATTTTTTTATTTAAAAACCTGCTTTGTATGTTAAATTATATATTTTTTCCTATAGTTTACACTAATCAGTTATAGGTGACGTCAATTACTGCTTTTAATTATTTTTAACGTCATAACTAAATATTTATGATACCATTAATATGTCATAACTTATATAATAGACTCCATGTTCAGTTTGAAAAAAAACCATTATATTAGAAAAAGAAATATATTGAAGCTTCTAGTGACACGGAAAGAGTTAATTATGTAATAAAATTTATGTTATTCTATTATTAGACCAACCGTTTTCATAGTAGAAGTTAAAGTAGGAAAACAGAGTTAAATAAAATATACTTCAAAATACTAGTCCAATTAATCAACATGTAGATTTCCTTGTAAAGGAACAGAGTAACAAAATTATAAATTTGTATATAATCTGTTGAAATTATATTCTGTTGTAAGGAGGTACTGGTACGGCGCACGTTTTCTCCGCTCACAACTATCATAAAAATAGGATATAAAAATTTATACATTTTATTAGTCTATATATTATTATGACTGTAGGCTTAAAGTATATAACTATCTATTTCCTACGACTAAAGTTGTATGAGCACATTAGAATACATTTATTCAAAGAAGAAAATAATTAAATGTAATTATATTTATATGTACTAGTATTGAGGAAAGATTGTTTAGAATTATAGCTTCTAAAATCTTTAATAATAAGCAGAATGGGCTTGACTGTTTGTCTATCCTAACCAAATCCGCTCTAATGCAATCAATCCAAATGATTTTCAGCCGGATCAGCATGATTTCTGTTGTATATACTTATCTTTTCACGTTAAAAAGTTGTATTTAACCATGAGAATTCGTAATGACGTGCTACAAGGAAAACTAGTGATTTTAAACAAAACATACAGAATTTTTATCACGTGTTTTTTTAAATGGTAGATAAAAAAACAGTTAAGTACGTGTCAGTCCACGTTCAGCCTAGAGTTCTCTAGTTATTTAATTATTGTTTAATTTATTAAGTCTCAGTTTATGATACCGTTCCATATAACCTCCATATAATCTATCATTAATTGCGAATTTCTTTCACCATAATCGTGATATAAAATTCAGGGTGTTAATAAATTGAAGGTGTTCACAATAATTTGGGTGGTTACTAAATAAAATACAGAAATTATCATTAGTTACTCAAAAGCAGTCTCTCTAGACAAGGCGCTTTTCTATTCACGCTGACATTCCGAAAATGTATAAGAATGACATTTGGTGCAGATAACTAATGTCATTTGACTATTGTCAGAGCGACAGTGTCAGTCGAAAAGCGTTTGTCTCAACCTCCGGAGAGTATTTACGCGGCATCGCTTGCCGGCACAGAGTAGGTGAAGAACATAGAGCACTACTCTGTATTTCATAAGGCTGAACGAATAGGGGACGTGTTAAAAGTAGTTTTTATATACAGATTATTATATTTCACTTTTCTACCTGTTATATTTTGCATATCATCTCCATGGTTTACTTTTTTCAGTTTTTATATTTCTATCGTTCCGGCGGTAAAATATGTTTTGATATAACTTAATATTTTTCTCTTTTTGTAACTTCGCGTATGCAGTTGTACTACAAAATCACATTTTACACCAATGCTTTTGATTGGTTGTTTAAAAGAAATCGCTATGCAGCGATAACACCACCTGAAGTTGTTTCGTAATTTCAAACAACTTCAGTTGCGAAAACTAAAGAGATTATTTATCTATATTAGTAACACGATTCAGTAATAAAATAATACAATGAAAATAGTTTAACATGCTTCGTACGTGCCATACTTATTAACAATACGTCGTATATAGAACGAGAAAAAACACACAGTCCAACACACCAGCTAAATTCGAATAGAAAGTCATATAAGATTTATTATATTAAAATGTATTATGCAATCAATATTTCCTTGCCAACATAATGCTGAGTGAGTAAAAGATAAATAAGAAGTGCAACTACTCAAATATCTCATCCTTAGACAGTAAATATCATCTTAAAGATAGTCATTATTTGTGTTGTAAGAAGTGTTAAGTCGTTTGGATTTCAATATATATAAACTAGTTACGTTATCGTTGTCTCACCGTATAAATATTTAATTACATAAAATATTTGTATTAGTGATATTTATGTTCGCGAACTCGTATACCATTCCTATCTAGGACTGCTATAATATTTATTAGGGTATCAGTACAGCACAGCGCACGTCCGACCACGTTCACGTCTGTTACAAGACTGAGTAACACGACTAGGAAAAGATCTATTAAACTACCCTCTACTCGTATATGAGACTAATCTATATATTGGGTAGGCATATATTGTGTATGTGTGTAAATGTGTATGTGTGAGTGTATGTTAAACATTTAAAGATTGGAGGATTTTCAGGTGCTGAGAGTTTATCTCTGAACTTAACGTCGCAAGTAAATCATGATGTCGGTGAATATTTCGAAGCAAGCGTAATAACAATGTTACAACAAGTCGAAGAATGTCACATCGTTTCTCCTTCTATGAAGAAAACTATGTTAATACCGAATGACGAATTAGATGAGAGGTATCGGCTCTTACCTAGCTCGGATATTGTGGGGTGCCGTGTGCTGATTCAAGATCTCAATAAAAATGATACGGGAATGTGGATCATAAGCGTTGTACCGCCAGGCGGAGGCCTGTTATCTCATTTTTATAACGTCACTGTGAATACCCCAGCAGGTTAGATCTAAAACGTTTAATTACTTTGTCTTATTTAAGAATCATAAGCTATAAGTCTCCGCTTCCTTTAACCGCTTTACCTCTCGCTCCCATGGCAGTATTCGTGGAACAGTTTTTTACTGGATCCGTCAAAACTATGTTTCTGTCCGTGTCCGTGTCCGTCAAAACTATGTGTCTGTGTGTATGTGTGTATTTTACAGCAACCTTTGGAGTAAAAAATCAGACGCGATACACATCAGTTTGTAGTAATACAAGGTAATAGCATTTATCGTAATATTCAGCTGGTTGTCGGATCTCGAAACTGGTTCAATTTTAAACAGGATTCTGCAAAAAACACATGCTGCATAAAACAGGATTTTGCCGTGGGAACGAGACTTTAATAATAAACATATTATATTTAACTTACATCGAGTTTCTATATTTTAACAAGTGACATTTATATTAATATTACAAAATACGCATATTGATATATCTCAATTATACTATGCACTATAATGTATTATGAATTCAGAAGGCTCAGAACCAAATTAGAGGAGTAGAAGTGGGAGTGGCGCAAATTAGGGGAGGCCTATGTCCAGCAGTGGACCTTTAAAGGCTAATAGATAGATCATTTATTATAACTGCTCTTTGAGTTATTATACACTCAGTACAGAAGCGATATAAATATAATAATTCTCTGTAGATGTCGCATTAAGTAGCAAGCAAAGCATTAATGGACGACCACACAATGTTAATGATTGAGGAATGTATTTCCCGATACCAATTTATTGCTTCACTGCATCGAATGCATTATTAACAATACGGAATGTATGCTCGATCAAGGAGATAACGGTAAAACAGTAGTTTAATCAATAACATTTATTGTTATTATTTCTATAAAATAAGATACATCATTTATTTTCACACGAGTCTGATTTGTACTCTAGTCAATTTGGAACATTCTCGAAACGCAATATGGCGGATCACGGATTTTATCGTACTTTTAGTCCGTATAACTATATATACTTATATATTACGATTTAAAATTATATAACTATTTCAACTTAAATATAGGTACATGTCCATATTTTAATATAGAGTTAAATAATATAACGTACATTACCAATAACTTGAAATTACAATTCTCAGAAGATGACGGTGTCGATGAACCAACAACAAATACCCCAAATGAGACTGACGAAGAATATAAAACCATAAACCTGGAAACGTTACGAATTGATACGAAATTGGGTAGCATGCACGACATCGTGATACCTTATGTTGATTTCGTTTCTACGGAGAGATGCTATATTGTCACCCCTGAGGGTAAACGATACGATTTGGAATCTTCAGAGATTCCTGACATAGAAGTCGTACACAGCAATCATGCTGCATGCGCCGTGATCCTACATCTTAAAAATGAAGCACAAATTGGACAGTGGCTTCTCATATCTAGAGAGACACGCTTTGCCACTGAAATATATGAAAGAAGGTTACCTTTCATATTCGAAGTCACAGGTATCTTGCGATTATTGATTTAATTACTTTAATTGTAATATTTGCTTGCGTGTATCGAGTCACGTCCAGTGATTAGATCGAAATACTCGCGATAGTGAGATAAATGACTAAATTGTATTAAGATTACATTATAATGAATATTTTGTAATTCTAGAGGAAGTCAATGCAGTCCCGAATGAGATAACCGTAATTCAGAATAAGGATTTCTTTGTCCGTCTCGAGAATGAAATCCCTAATGGTGAGACATGTAAGCTTTTGGGGCCTAATGAAAGTGAATATAGGAATTACGAATCCGATCCACGTCACCCTGAAGCGTGCGGATTCATCGTAAGAGACGCGACTGAAGCAGACAACGGTACATGGAGAATAGTGTATGGAAGAGGAATCTCTTACGTGGCTCGAATTCAAGTCACAGTTCGCACCAACGGTAATAGTTTAACAATTTGTTAATTAACATAGTTATAGATTTTTAGAGTTAGGTTTAGAGTTCTAGTTACGTCTGAGAATTTTGAAATCAGTGATCTCAGATATTTATATATTTATTTACTTACTAGATGTTGCCCACGGATCCACCCGCGTTTGTGAAAAGAACAGCGATAAAAAGATGGCAATTTCTTTCTATCAATGGTTGCCAGGCAAAGCTTTGTTGTAAACACTTCCTTTAATATGGCTGAAATATACATCATAATGTATCTTCCCACGTGAATAAGATGTTCTTTTACGATAAAAAGTAGCCTATGGTCCTCCAAATCAATTTTTTTTTGTTAAATATTGCAAGTTGAATTAGAACTATTGTATTTTATCATATTTATGACAAGTATGACCTGATACTTCACTTATGATTGGCTGCAGACGAAGCACCTTAGTAATAACCTTAGTGATAAATAGCATATTTTCGAAATGTTTTGCAGTATAAAAGCTTCTAGTATTTTAAAATATTCCTTTATTTTAATATTTTTATTCTTCAATAAATATATTCATATTACATATTTATTTCAGAATAGAATTTTGACGTATTTTTGGACATCTCTTAATGATCTAGCGATTCATATATTTTTAGTATATATTAATCGCAATGAGTATCTTATATTTCATAACATATTGTTTTTAAACGCTTATTTATCTATAATAATTGGAGGTTAAAATTATCAACTCATAATCGGTCATACTCCATAAGTAGGTCGTATTTAACGGAAGATATTTCATATACTTATAAATATTGTTAAAACCTTGAAATATTACAGTTGTCTTAAATTTTAATACTTTTTTTAGCGTTTATAAATATCTAACTTCCTTAATCGTTTTTCCAATACTTTTAAAATCCCTGACGTAATTGATGAAAAGTGAATATATTCTTATTGTTTAATTTTAAATATGGAATCTTTACAATCATATGTACACTTAAAAGTGTTACAAGTACTCTTGACTCTTTTCAAACCTTGACTTTTCCAGCCGAGCTTTGTTTCTCGACGATATCTTAATTTGCAGCAAATTGAATGTTCCCTATAATCCTTTCAAGACATTAATAAAACTGTGTTTAATATTCAGGAGCACAAGGTCAAAACCAACTGTTCAATTGGACCAGGGATAAGCCAGTACAGCAAATCTTTGGCTCCGAAGACGCTATCTACTGCAAGGTCATAGACCCTAACAACCTGGTTGTCTTCGAAGGCTTCGGTAGATGCAACGTCACCCTACCAAGAGTTACTGATGAACATGAGGGTGTCTGGAGAATGTTCCTTGGAGTTGAAGGACGTGTTTTGACTGAGGAATCTACATTTACCGTGAAAATTGTGAATGACCGTAAGTGTAAAAAAAATCTATATATATAAAAATGAATGTCTGTATGTCATTTATAGAATCGTATACTATGCATTTGATCATGTGATCTTAAGCAAAGTTGTTGTGCATGCGCCCACGATGTTTTCTGAGTTTGTACGACCAATTTTTGACAGATGGCGCCACTTTCATTACCTTATTTTAGTCATGTAAGTGACCATAATATGTGTTTCTTTTGAGAATAAATGTCTATAAACACAAACACGAGTTGGCTATGTTGCTTTATCGCATTTATAAAGTGATAGGGAAGAAATTTTAGATTTACTCACTTGTTTTAGTACCTAAAGCCCAAGTAAATTCGGAGGTTATAGTGAACAAACCGGACGTAACGTTGTCCTGCACTGTATCTTCACCTCACCCCATCCGCGCCTGTAAGTTCCGAGATCCATCTGGTCGCATCCTGATGGCAAACCAAGGAGTCGGTGAAGGTCGCTACAAATTCTATGGAGCACGAAGCAGGTACTGTTAATGTTTCTAATCCTTTGTACATCGGACCAGTAAATGACCTCGCAGTTTTCCAAGTTTATTTTTTATTCACAACATTTTTTTTAAATCACTTCACATGGAATCGCACCTATCCAGGTCGATGCTAAGCGATCTTCCAAGTTGAGTAACTGTGGGCGCAATAGGGAGTTAGATGAGTGACCGCTAGAGGAAAAATTTCTCGATGGTTTTCGTGTTTTAGAGGGCACCAAAATCCATTGGTCCCGGTTTCTATCTTTAGATAGAAGTCCTTGAACCATCCAGCCTTTTGTAATAAAAAACTTCCAATATTTGGATTGATCACTAACCTCTCCACCTATCCGCATTGCAGCCACCCGTAAAAACTCATTTGTCAGTCTTTCTGCAACGCCTCAATTTTTATATTTTCATTTATTATTTCTCTAATAAATATGAACTTTCATGGCAGGACCCAGGATAATGTTTACGAACACAGCTGCGGAATTCAAATTACCGAGCCGTTAATCCAAGACCTTGGTTTCTGGCGCTGCGCCATAGAGACCAGTGAAGAGACCTACTTTGGTTTCCTGCGGGCGTGGTGTCCATGGGTGACAAAAGACCCAGAAGTTGCCGCTGGTGTTTTGACAGGTAATATGGGCTAACATGCTAATTAGTTGGCAAATGTATACCTGTGTGTGATTAACCTTGAGAATTTACCTTCTTTGTTCTTCTCTTTTGTTCTTTGGCAGGCAATACGTTGGTCTTTGGTTGAGGATGTATATGAGCGGGGTGACCACTTGTCTCCCGGTGGATCGTCAGCTCGTTTGTCGGCTATGGAGATAAACTATTAATTACTCCATTACTTCGCCATAGAAATCAAATTTCGACTAAAGCGCTATCTCAATATCCCTAAATAGAAACTAGGCGTCATTTTGACTGATCCACTAGAAATATCTGATACTTAGCACGTCCTTTTGTTGAGCCCTCAGGTAATTGTGACGTCAGTAAGGTGACGATTTCTAAATATGCATTTACTGAACTTCCTCGAGTTGTCACTTGCCTTGTGCTTATCGACCATACGCTTCTTCTTTGAACGACACTAGAATTAAATGCTATGAACACAAGCTTCCACGTCGCGTGGAGTTTAAGTGCACGTTTACTCGGTTTTTGCACGTCACATACATTCGAGCAACGATGGACGATGTAAATACGGAAGCTGTTGGAATTTGGAATTTTTATGTTTTCATACACTCCCTGTTGACATTGCGGTCGAACATCGACGGAATATGTCAAAAAAAAAACGCATCGCGTATTCGTCACGTGAGCTTTGCTTTAAGGTGCTGCCACAACAGTAATCATTATAGATATTGTAAAGCAATGTTTTAAAACATTGTATAACTGCAGTGTGGCTTAATGTGGTTATTATGTTATTTAACATGCATTTTATTTTCAGAACCTTACTTGACTGCCGACAGAAGATCGTTGAGTGCTATCGAAGGAGATAACGTGTTGATGTCATGTTCTATACAGTCTGCGATAGGCTACTGCTATTTCAGAGCTTCCAACGGAACCGTATACACTGTTGGACCTGGTAAGATTCGGTCATTTGTAACTTGATTTACCCAAGAAGTTGAAAGTGGGACACAGAGTACTATTATCTTTCGAGGTATCCTGCCATATAATTGATAATATCCAGACTTGTGTTGAGATAATTTAAATTCGGAATTTAAGATTTCTGCTTATAAATGTAAATTAGAATGCATTTGCCCCCCGTGGATTAAAAGGATATGGTTTACCCCCTTCCAGAACAGAAGGTAGGCCCAGGACTGCAATTTATGCAAGCAACTTTGAAAACGTTGAATACATTTTTATTGTAATGTCGCGACTTTTGTCGTATAAAAGAACAGGTGGAAGAAGTGTCGACAAAACAAAAACCGATTCGACTTTTCTTTAAAAGTTTTTATTCTATTCAATTTCAATTTTTTCAATTCAATTTTTAATTCTGTTTGAAGATCAGTCATTCATTTTATATCGACTATGGGTTAATTTGTATTTCAAGTATTGTTTAATAGAAATTAAAGTACTAGATTGACTCTAAACATCTACTTGTTACACCGTTGCTCCCGGATATTATTGTTATACCAATCGGTATGCTACGTAGGAGATCATCGAATAGCCTAAAATGTTCTAACACTTGGGGCTTCATCAATGGAGCAGTACGGTGACGTATACTTTAAATCTGCTTAAACGACGAGAGAGTATTGTTCTCTTGGTTGTGAATTAGCCGAACTATCATATTTACTTTCTTTCACCATGTATGGCTTTTTCTCCTGCTGAATCCATCGCTCTCCCTTACCATTACGATAGTTTTGAGTTGATTATGAGTGTCTGATGACGGAATCATGTATATAGATAGGATTCTTTAACCATTATTACAAACCTCATCAAGTTTGGACTCATTTGACGAATTCCAATGAGCTCCATACGTTCACTATACTTGGCTACGAAAATCTTCGTATAGTACAGTACTGTATAGAAATAGAAAATAGTTTATTCAATCAAATGTAGTACAATACCTTATTATGTTGTTAGGACATCTCTTTAAGTAAACCTGTACCAGAATGTCCCGCTTTACCATATGTTTCAAAATAATAACAAAACTATTTCAGTGTATTCAAAAAGTATTTCTTTTTAGAACAAAACCTTAAAAATAATAGCTAGTGAAGAATGTATTGGTATTTATACCCCATACCATACGCATGTGTGCGTGCGAAGTAGTATGCAATACTACTAATAAAATGTAATTATTTTAATTAGAAATATCTTCTTTTATTCAGGATTCAGCTCAACAGACATGGCAGAGTATGCCGGCGCCGGTTTTGATGCAGGAGAGTGCAGTATCCGTTTCCGATCCCTCGACAGGGATGCTACCGGCTCCTGGAGCTGCCATGTCGGCTTCCTTGATGACTATAGACCGGAACAACGCGCGAACATGGTTGTCAAAGTTAGAGGTATTTTTAATAGTTTACAATTAAACAGACAAATTAAGAAAGACATGGAGACTTGTATTCTAAGTAAAGAAAATGTAAACTGACGAAAAAATATAATAATGTAAATAGGGTAAGGAGACAAAATGGATAGAAGTAAGGTCGACGGAACCCCTCTTTAGGGTTTCTTATATTTGTTTCACCTGATTTAATTTAAGACAACCGAACAAAACTATGTAATGTACTTACACGAAGATAAATGGAGTTTTATAGATTCTTGAGGTAAATTTTCGAATAATTCTATTTTCAGATATAATGGTAGTGAGCCAAAGTGCTAATGGAATACACTTAACTGTCAAGGGAAGACAGCTGGATTACTGCAGATTTGTGCGTATTGATGGATTAGGTAAGTGATTAAGTATCCAGAAATTTCCTTACATTCGCGGATCATCGGGTCTCACTCGTCATATCCATCGAAAATAATTGACATATTGTATTGACAATAACACATCGTGAGGAAACCTGCACACCCGAGAGTTCACCATTTGTGAAGTCCACCAATCTGCACTTAGCCAGCGTGGTGAATTATAACCTGTACCCCTCACATTGTGTGAGGAGACCCGAGCTCAGCAGTGGGACAGTTATTAGTTGTGATTATTATTATTTATTCACAAGTGTAACTTTATATTTTTCAGGTTTCACATCGGATACAGTTCCGGCACCTTATGTACTCGATTATATGTCGCTTATGTCAGGCGAATGCAGCCTTTGGATGCCCGAGCCAAGCATGTTGGACAATCATCCATGGACTGTGGCGGCGAGGATTACTGGTCACACCCAGGAGATAACGAGGACAACTGACGGACATTTGGTTGTTCCACCCCCACCTGGACCTGTTCTTCGTAAGTTATAGGACAATTTGTCACACATTTGTAGTAGTTATTCACTTTATTTACATTAAAACTTCATTGGCCTGAGTATTTCGAAGGGCTTTATTGGCATACGTGTTTCAAAGAGTTTCTTTGGCATACATACTTTAGAGTGCAAGCGGTCTGATTACTGTGACTTTCTGATATTTGGCTGCTACCCCAATGCAAGGACAAACGTAAAAATATTTTACGATTATTACGATTACTTTAATTTCAATAGCAGCGACAACCTAGTGGTTCGGACGTTGGTTTCCCAAACGTGGAGGCTTGAGTTCGAAACCTGCATGCACCTCTAATTTAAAAAAAAAGTTATGTAGGTTAATTATCTCTTGCTTCTGAGAAGAAAAACAAGGTAAAGAAACCTACACATCCGAGAGTTCTCCATAATGTTCTCGAAGGTGTATGAAGTCTACCAATCCGCACTTGGCCAGCATGGTGCACTATGGCCTGTACCCCTCACATTAGAAAGGGGAGACCCGAGCCCAGCAGTGGGACAATTATGGGTTTTGATGATGGTGATGATCTGGTTAGCTATCACCATATTGCTTGAGTCAGATGCTAACTCGTTGTGTTCTGGTGGTTCCAGTCAGTTCTTATTTTTGGTGTTTCTTTTCTTGATTGCTCGGTAATACATTGGTGAAGCCTTCATCGTTGTCGATGTTCATTGGCAACAGAGACCACTTACCATCATGATCTTCTATTTTTTACGGCCAGTTACATAAAAAGACTGTTCGTTCTCTATTCCAGATAGCCTCCAAACCTTGTGGCTAGTGTTCCTCGTGTCGGGTATCATCATGATCGTGTTGGGAGTTCTACTCAGCTCCAAGAACAACCGCAGGTGGACATACACAAAGGCATCTAATCTTCGCCAAAGTTTCCGCCAGCGCTTCGCTAAGAAAGCTGTTGTTGACGCGAATGCCAGTAACAAAAACACTGCCAATGCTGCTTAATTCCAGCATTAATATTCGAAGATTGTGTTGAAGTTGTACGCGCAGACTATGACAGTACAAGTGTCTGATATAAGTTTTTATCTTTGTAATAGTAGAATCCATGTCTCACTGTATCACCTAGGTGATGCCAATTACTTAGTCACACCTTCTAATTCGTATATAACATACGTAAGGAATATTTCTCCAAAGCACTAGCCTGTCTGACATATTAATACAAAATATATAGCAAGAATTTTTTTACCTTATTCATAAACATAGAGATAATTCTAAATTCAAAAATTAAAAAATTTAAGATTTCGTATAGAAGGCATGGTACTTTCACATATGAATCTTCTCTTCGACGTCCTCGGTACATTTATTGTGAGTAAATGTATAAGATTGTGACGTTTCTGCATTAGCACTGATAGTTACACGAGGGTTCCCCAAAGTCAGTGAAAACGCCCTCTGGTGGTTGATAGGTACCTTAAAAGGGGCGATGGAAGTCATAAAAAGAATTATTGTAAGCGTTGAGATGATTTCCATTTTTCCCTACGATGATTTAACTTAGGAAATATTTAGAAGGTTGTTGACTGGCAAAGGGGACAGTGGTGTGACTTGGTTTGATAACATATGACTTACAATAATCAATGAATACTTGTATTGTCTGTCTTCGCTGTAATACTTTTATCTCACAAATGAAACTCACATTCCACGACGAGATTATTATTCGAACTAGAAACCCGCTTGCATTTGAAATTCGACTATTATTTGATATCTGAAAAGGTAAATTTACAATATCATTTTTATTGTACTATTTTCTTAAATAAATGTATTTATACTTATATTTATTCAATGACTTATTATTAAATGTTTTTTTTAGAAATGATATTTTTTCATGTTTAATATTAGATTGTTTTTTGATGGAATTATGAAAATGGAGTGTAATTTGTTCTGTGAGATCAAAGAATTACCAAAATTTTATCTAGCTATAATATTGTTACAAATATTCCCAGGATGTATCTTTTAGTATCTATAACCATAAAGATTATCACGTTTTTATTATTGTTAGATATTTGTTATCTATTTTTAATTTGTACAAAATGTCTTATTTAAAAAAATACCTATATCTGAAATCACATTATATTTAGTGCTTCCATTTCTTATTTTATCTTCGTATTCCAACGTATTTCGTGTTCGTCGTGAGAGAAAAAAAATCCATTACAATTATATTGCAATTTTTATATATACATATTACGTATGACTGTAATTACTTAATTGAGTATAATATTAAAAAATATACTTAATTTTTACTTATAACTTACACTAAGTTATAAGTGTTGCATAAATGTACTTATTTTTTTACTTAATATTCGCATGTACTTAAAAAAAATAAAGTTTTTACCGTATGTTATGTTTTGTTTGCATTTAATCGATGTCAATTATTCTGTGATTATCTGTAAATAAATATGTCTTATAACAAAAATGTTATTTACTTTTTTTTCTACGAATCGTTATCTACAGGAATTAACGCTTTCTTTAGGACATTCTTTAATCAAAATCGTTAATCTTACCTTATCCTAATTTAATTGGGGTAAAAAACGCGTTGCAAGTTGTAATCGATTATGAGTGATAGGTTAAGAAAGATATATCTAATGATATTAGGCGTAATTTTGCGGAAATCCATTGTTATTAAGTTTTTATTAGTCTACTTCGGATAAACTACTGCATTGTTGCAAAGTAGACTAATAATAACCTAATGAAGAATATATGTTTTCTCCGTATAGGCTTCTTCTAACTTAGTATCCGTTCACATACGCGAAAGCGACGCAATAAAAAAACATGACTATTATTAGGCGCAAAATTTTATGAAAACGCAAAACTAATTCACAGTTGAAATAAAACTATTAATAAGTTTGATATTTTGCTATTCAAAGTGCGACGTAGCGACTTATAATTTATTTTATCAGAGCGTTATACGAAAAGGATAATGTAGAGAAAAAATATTATATTGAACACTATTACTATTAGTAAAAAAGAAAAAAAGATTACTTGGCACTTGGTAATTGCTTCTTTACATAAAAAATAAGAGAAAGAAATATTGGATATATGGTGGTAAATAACGACAGGTACTTGTATTCGATTAAATGTTTTTATACAATATTTTATGATTATTCTTCCTTCCAATCCTAAATCTATAATAAATAAAATTGGAGAGTCTGTTTGTAATATTGAAATACTAAGCGCTTTTTATTGCATACACATGAATGTACATACGGTACATACACCAAATTAACATTTATTGCAATTTTTTTTCTGTCAGTATGTCTGTTTGTTCTGGCTAATCTCTAAAATGGCTGGACAGATTTTGACGTGACTTTTATTGGCAGGTAGCTGATGTAATAAGGAGTAAATTAGGCCACAAACAAAATAAAGTAAAACACATTTTGTTAAATTCCACGCAGATGAACTCGTGGGCACAGATTGTTATTAAATATAAATAAACCACAATTGAAAAATAGTTGCAAATTTGGCGCCTAATCAAAAATACTGATCAATATTTTTACAGATGAAATTGCGGACACAAACCTCATACAGAAGTTGGACGGTCGCTGATGATATTTAAATCATTTCCTTGATAACGTCCAAGGTTACCCTAAATACCGAAATTATTAAATTATTGCCCGATTACATTGATAACGACGATAACGATATTGATAATTTGGAATAAGTGTCAGTATTACTCATTAATAGATTGAAAGAATTGTTGCAAAATGAAGTCCTGTATTATATTTACTATTATTTTTGTTATTTCTACAACCAAAGGTAAGATTTAATAAATAAGATACATTACTACCTTTTTCTCTTATTTTCTACGTAGAAGACATGAATGGTAATACTTATGCTGTTTAAGTTCAGCATGGTAAATTATACTCAAGACTTATTTCGAGATATCTAACCGACTCACATTGAAACTGATCGAATATTGACCCAATTTCAATCACGGATATAAGGCCATTATTTCGAGAAAATTTTGTTATCTTTAGTACCTATCCTGTGGAAATTTAAATAGTGTAGAAAAGTATAGCATCAGAGATTTTATAGTCATAGGCATTTAATAGCATTCAGGACTATTGGGTCCATCTCTTATCGAATGGTGGAAAATTCACAGTCCAATGAGAATTTGTTTCCAGGTAGCAGCCTCAGAATATCTGGCGGACAACCTACAACGATCAATGAGTTTCCCTTCGCTGCAGCCCTCCTTACGGGTCAGGGCCTGACAGCTTTCGTCCAGGGTTGTGGTGGTACCATCCTCACCAATTCTGCTATCTTATCTGCTGCGTCATGCTACCACACCGGTGATACGTAAGTAGGAAAGACATTTGTTTAATTAACAGTAACATATAAGGGTTCCGTCGTATGTTTGGCTTCAGTGGCCGTTCATGGCTCGGGTTTCATTTATTTATTTCATCGGATATTACATCAGCTACCTGCCAAAAAAACCTCCGTCAAAATCGGTCCAGCCATTTCAGATATTAGCCAGAATAGACAGACAGACAAAAATTGTAAAAAAAAAATAGGTTAAAAGCGGTTATTTCAATTTTACAAATAGACATGGAATGTCTGGAATTTTATTTATATGTATGAAACTCGCTGCAATCTGCAGTTCCTGTTAAGAAAAAAAATACAATTTATTTCAGTGCCGATCCAGTAGCTCGGTGGCGTACGAGAATTGGTTCTACCTTCTCCGGCGTTGGCGGCGTCGTACACTTAATCCGGCTCATCGTACGTCATCCGGAATTCAACCACAACACTCTAAACAATGACATCGCAATTTTAAGGACTAACACCTTGCTGACCCTAGCTCCTGGTTCGGTAGAAGTGGCATCAATCGCTGGAAGCACTTATCTTCTTCCCAACCAACAACCGGTGGTTGCTATTGGATGGGGAGCTACGTCGGTAATTATGACTTCTTTATTATAAAGAATTTAGGTGTTCAAGGCTGTCCTTTCTCACGTCATATTCAACATCTTCTGAACCCATACCCTGTACTCCAGAATGTAATTTATTCTACATCCTCTACATCAACGAGGCGGTATAACTTTCTCCTTTTTAAAATCAACCATGACATGTATTACGGATTTCGGTTGGAATGTTGAAAATTGAATCCTCATTGATGTCCGTTTTATTGGCCTAGGGCATTCAGTGTTCTATTTCCATTGTAGAAAGGGTAATAACGACGGCAAAACAGACGAGCTTATGGATAGGCTTAAAGCAAAAGTTATATTACCAGAGAACATAAAAAAAATAGCGACTAACCATCGTATAGTCAACTTACCCTGATGATGCTCTGGGTCAGAGCGAAACACGTGTTGGTGGTATATATGTTGATATATACTTTAATTTATGGTAGTGCATGCTTTGCTTTGTGGGAGGGAGGTACCACGCATGTTTTAAAATATATGCCGTCATACATTTTAATCGCGGATTGCTGCAAAGTAGACTAATATTAACTTAATAACAATGGATTTCCGCAAAGTAACGCCTAATACTGTAAAGTATAAAAAATATACCTTTGTATTTTATATTTAGTTTAAATTTTATTGAAGAGACCATTAGTAAATGTGTTTAAAGAGAGGAAAAAATTAAATGAAAAGAGAAGAAAATGTAAAATGATGATACGTTTGTAGACAACCCTAATATTCGTTCATGATCATTTATTTTAATGACTGCTGCCTATCGATAACAGCTAGGGTTGACAATTCCGCGTTTCTTTAGAGCGCATAATCGCTCAGGAAATGTTATTAGCGGTCACTCTAATCCCCACACATAGGTGCACAAAGCCTTGGATCCTAAGTGTACACTTATACATAACCTAAGTTTGATCTTTCATCGCTATGCAGGTCATTTTAATGTCAAAATTAATGCTTTCTTTCTTCTTTTAAACATACAAATCGTTCCTGCGAATCCTACTAGAAGTTTCTAAATTTCTTTTTTATCAATTAGGTTGCAGAGAGCTCTTCAAACGTCCTTCGTAGAGTACAAATGTTTACAATCGACCAGCAGATTTGCGCAGAGCGGTATAATGACGTTGGTATTACCGTCACTAGCAGCATGCTATGTGCGGGATGGCTAGACGTCGGCATTGTGGGGCAGTGTCTGGTAAGTGTGCGGTATAATAAATACATATTTAACAAAGAAACTTCTCCTGTCCCGGGATCGACCATGCTCCCAATATTCATGTTCGGAACTTCTCTATATGGACGTTGTTATGCAAAATAGATCCAACCACAAAAACTAGCTTGTGACGAAATAGACCTTTTAGTACAATTGTTATATTAAAAAAATGTCACTATAG
>DWPA01001360.1:0-18966 GCA_018251375.1 Calpodes ethlius | reverse complement strand
TGTCTTTTTACTGTATAATTTCACCGGTGTAGGAACTCATAATAATTTTAAATTCATAGTCACCAAGTATGTTGAGAGAGTAAGCAACAATTATTAAGATTTTCAAGCAGGAACACAGGTGATGTTAGTTATAGTACTGAATAAATTTTTTATACACCATGACTTGTTAAATCACGATATACATTTATAGACACAGGTTAATAACTACTTTGTTCACTAATGGACACATAAAATGTGTGTGGATGTAGTTATTTATTTGTAAATCCAGGATAGGTGTTTTAAGTAACGGAACAACATATAAATAGTTTTGAAAAATTATTTTAAACTGTATGAGATTGAGCCGAACATAAAATCCAACAGACATCTTTATGCATAGATTGAGAATACTATAAAAGACTGATTTTGTTGTGGCCAAAATAATAAAATATTATTTACACTAATAATTTAATTAGTGAAGGTATTAGGTAACTACGCTATTACTAAATTGCTTTGTCGGAATTTTAATTTTTTTATACTTTTCTGTTTCACTTCATTTGCATGACGCTTTGCTTTCAATACATTTTGTTCAACTATAGTATTCTCTGTCTTTGATAAGTATTTTACAATAGTGCTCATTTTAAGTCGAATCTGCTAATTAAAAAAAAATTAAACGAATTTTGTAATAATGGTCTAATCATGGTCAAACTATAATACATATGTCCCATTGTTCTTTAATCATCTCATAATTAACGTTATATTGCTCATTTAGTCTTTCCATTTCATGTTTTGTTTAAACAATTATTTAACTTAACAACCGTAGATTAATTATCATTGTGATGATTACAAATATACAAACAAACGACACACGTACCTATTATGGTACGAAACGTCAATTAATTATATAGATATTTTAGCTATATCTCTTTCTGACGCTTATCAAAAGACAGAGATATACTTTAAAGTACTAGTTTGTCTGTGGCCACAAAAATGGAGAGAACTTAAAACTGACAAGCATAATACGAAAATATTTCAGAAATCATGGCGGTCTTTTATTGACAATAATCATGATTACGATTGTGATATTATAATGATAAAAGAAATGGCGACAGTGGGAACGTTCCGCTTAATAAGAAATGAAAAAACGTTAATATTTTATATCAGAAATATTATTTCCTTTGTCGTGTAAAACTTTAACTTAGGCCTGATTTTGGAAATGCACATTATGCTTAGCTTGTGATATTGTCCAAGAATGTTGTAGAATAACACTAAATAATATTTTTCACCTGTGACAAACTACTGTAACCGATCGAAACTGCAATTTAAAAACATTTAGTATCAAGAAACATGGCTCTATTGGCTGGACATATAAAAAAATATTTTTATGTGTAAATTTTTTGTAAAACTATGAAATGCCGTAACAAATTATATTTTAACATATTTAAAATGAAGCCTGAAGAACGGTTGGAACATATTTATTGAATGCACGTGAGTTTATCAATGAATTATATGTGAGTACGTGCGCCTCATTCGTGCGCCATTTTATAAAACGCCTAAATTCCTAATAACACTACCATAGCGACGCATCTAAGATTATATCCGTCTGTTGGAATACCGCTATGCTGTGATTAAATTCATATTGTTTTATGTCGTTATTTATTTCTGCATTTTATGTGCAATTGATTGATTGCGGTTTGGTGTATCTTGTGTGAAAGTTTTGTAAATATTTGACTGAGTGTAAATTCTCGATTATGTTGTACATACATGTAAATGTAATTAAGCGTTCAAACTTCCGTTAGTATTAGTTATGATTAGAGACCAGACAATATGATGGTAATAAAGAATCTGTTAACAGTAGACGGAGATTGAAACGCTGATCTCTGTAATGTATAAACAATTGAGGCTGTCAAATAGCCATTTTGGCGCCAATTTCATAGTTTGTAGCAAGTGAGTGTCAGTTAGCTGTTGGTTACACTGTTTAGATCTGTAGTGAAATAAAAACTAACTAAACCCGTCCAATACAATAGCAACGAAAGTATCTATTTTTAATGAGAACTTCGGAATAAATTTTCGATTTATTTGTTGCCAATAAGATTAAATCTCTTCGATAGATACAACAACAAAAAAAAGATTAAAATAAGGAAAAATGGAATTGAATTGTTTTGTCTTAGCTTGTGTATATATTAAGAATACGTAGACTGACTTAGATTCTGTAATACAACGGGTACAGCGAATTTTCATGCCATTTTTAAATTCACTAACAACTTGCAATAATCCAATTACTTTCTAATGTTAGATCGATTTTCATAGGAATGTCACGTGATATTAAATAATTAAATATATAATTATAGTGTGGGTGCTGTGTGTAATTTAAAAATAGACTTACCCTTAATAGTCTGTCCGATGATATTCAAGACCGCTTCTTCATTAAACTGCGATTATACAACATTTTAAGGTTATTTGTAATCTGTAACATTTATTAGTGTGGCAGCACCTTTAAGCTCCACGCGTGTTTACAAAACATACATTAGATGTCGACGTGTTTTACAATAAAACGAAGATAAAGATAGAAGCGCTCATTTCATATATTTTGTAAGCTGACTGTATAAAAGGATAAATATATTTGGCAAAGGTATTACTGTCAGTTGGTAGAATACAGCCCATTTCGTGTATTGTTTGTATATTATGGAGGTCAGTGAATTGGACGGACGTATTATCTCATCCAAATATAGTTTTATAATAAAATATTACAAATAACATTGAACACCAACATTTAATTGTTACTGTGAAAATGAAAGCGTGTAAACTATTTTGTACTGGTCGTTCTACTACTGGTTTTACTTTATAAATGAACGAATTTTAACATTTTAAGCATAGCAATAATTTATAGATAGAATTTAACATATTGTAATATAAAAAGCTATATTTTATACAAGTAAAATCAGTAGAAAATTAATGTATTTCCGTTTTTGTTATAATTTAAGTTTAATGTGTAGGTTATAAGGTATTACAAGCACCGTGGCGAAATATCGTACGGCGGTAGGACCAACCTAAAACTCGCCTTATTAAGGATTTGTTTTTTTGTTACATTAATATGTACCAGCTGCCTGTCAAGAAACCATAACGTGGCTTCGATTTTTTTTTATTTTGCAACTGTATATTCGAATTTATTTATTTTTAAGCGGTTTTACTTTGCTTCCCTGTTTGTGTGGGTCAAATCGAGGTAGATGAATTCCAACTACTTCTATTATCCTTATAAATTTAAATTTTACATATTTATTTATACATTTAAAGGAAATTTACAGCTGTATTATACTTATTGCTTCAGTTCCGATGACAATGCATTTTTATGATACTTAGGGTTGGCTCCAGATCAAGGAACTCCTTGCCAGTGAACAGTTGAGTCATACGTTTTTGGTTTAATGGACTAACACTAAAAGCGTGTTGACTTGTTTAAACTATATGATAATAGTCGGTAAATGAAACGCGGGATCATTATACGGTGTTCGGCCAAGGGGGTGCGAATCGTGCTTGCTAAATGGCTTTGTACTTACGTGGGATTAGTTTGGTTGTAGCAGCCCTACCTTTAAATGAATATCGTCTAAACGAACTACAAAATATGCCTAGTATTCCTTCGCCCATTACAATATCAAGTCGTTACTGACGCGTTGTTGACCGATAGAATGCTCGGGATCAACACAAGATTGGTTATCGATAGACATCAATTTAAAAATAAGGGAGTTAGCTAGCCAGTCCAAAATTTAATTGATTCATTGTATTGAATAGGTTTTATTTGAGTTAAAACTCGTAATATAAATTTACTTTTGATTTTGCATGTTATCAAGTAACATCTGTAAAAAAAATGTCCGGCAACTGGACACTGTATTATGTAATATTTTTTGCTGCTTCATCACTTTTTATTTTTTTAATAATAGAAAATAGCGTTTATCGCGACTGTCAATCTATAATATGTAACATTGAAAATGGCCGACTGACAGGGGGCTGGAAATGTTGGCATGTTTTAAATGGCCATTATATATAATTTAATTGCAATGCGTTATCAAAACGACTATAAAATTGGTTGTCAAAATCTTTTAGATGTTAGAACTAGATGGCGTCTGTGTCAATTTTACGCTTTATCATTACGCTTTTGAACTCTTACGAGATATTTGATAACTCTTTGTAATCAATAAGTCTTGCCAACATTGTCTATATTGTAATTTGAAACAATTTTAATTGGTCTCGACAGCATTAACTTTAACTAATTGGTACAATTTATACTATGAATATGTAGTGAATAAGTAAAGGTGCTCAGAATCATACTTTTGCAACAAGTAACGTATTACCAAATAGATGAAGTAATAAGAAAGCTAAAAGTTTCGTAATAATTTGTAACATGACCTAAATCATAATTATATACCGGTTAGGAAAATTGCTAGATCTACCAATAATTAGAATAATGTAATTTAATAGATATATACCTTTCCATTTTTATATAAATGAATGAATAGACAAAATTAAATCACTTACAATCATGACAACTTTGCAATACGTGAGGTATACGCACTCACTGCCTGAAATGTTCGGGTCGACTGTGGACAGCATTAATTAGATTTGTTCAATTATGGTAAAACTATTTTTTGGCTATGAAATTATCTTAGATTAATGATCGGTGACTGTCAGTAAGTAATCGCGTATTTACTACAAGTGTATCTGTGATAATAGCATCACTGATTATTTGAAGGTATCGTGTATAATATAGACTATTGCTTTAATATTCGGAAGTGAAATGTTTGGCGCGGGCCGACGGAAACGCACTCAAGTACAAATAAAGTTATATAGTATACTTACTCCGTATGTGAAAAATTTAAATATTGAAAAGATTCTTTGCTTTACCGTCATTGTCTTATTTAGGTGAATGAAATAAATCAAGATATTTTTGTTATACAATGACTTTTATTTATCTCTTCATAACTATTTTATTATCATCAATGGCTACAATTATGAATGCACATGTAATTATATTATTTTAAAGATCATGTCATAATTATTTCAAAATATCTGGGATAGTGTTCCAAATCCTTTCAAATTCCCGCTGCAACGTGGAAACAACGGTTGGCTCGGATGTGATCATAGTGATGTCTCTATTACAGTTGACACGAGTTAGCTCATAGTCTACCGAACCTATGATGGCCACGGCATCAGCGCTATGTGGTGCGTCAATCAATATAAACTCATGTTGCAACTGCACGGCTGAACTAATCACTTTCACCTCTATTCCGTATTTAGCTAAATTTTTAATGTTTTCGTAATCGACACTGTGATGAATGGCTATTCTTATCTTCATACCTCTTCTCTGTCTCACGTTGATAAGGCACTCGGCTATCGTGTCGCTAACTAAGCTCGGCGCACACAAGTCTATGGAATCACTTGCGTGAATTAAAACGTAATAAATACATAATAAATTGTTCAAGCCCACTTTCCTCCTTTGCTCTTCATCTTCAGCGCCATAAAACAAAACCTCGTTCAAAGTAGCGTCGTTTCGGCTACTAAACATGTCTTTAATTTTCTTAGGTAGTCTCGCTATCTGAGATGTACTAGAATGAAGCGTAGAATTCCAGTTAAATATGTTCATTATTACACAGACGTTTTATTGCTGACTTAACTTTTAAATTCTTTATTTAATTTTTATGCAGATATATGCTATAAAGTCTGTAACACTAATTCACTGCTGCCTTAAAATGTTTAATAAAATTTGTAAAAATGTGGGTGGAAGGTAAATAAAACTAAGATGCATCGGGTGAATTGCAACAGATGATGAGATGACAAGCAGCTTAATGTTTTTGATATCATTTAATTGAACAAATTAAAATTTATTATTTAAATTATTTAATTAAATTAAATGGGGACATTAATAAAAATATATTTTTTAAATAAAGTTAATTACGAAGTATGGATTTCAAATGTCTTACAAAACTCATTTTGTTAAATACCGACAGGGTTTCGGTGCATAATTAATACTTCACACTGCCTATCAACTTTTTCGAAGTTTCAATAAAATATTAAAACAATATGAAGATTACTATAATAAGTAGGTAAATAACGTGTATATCAAAATAAATTGTATGTTAATATATAGGTTTCCATAAGTAATAAAACGAAATATAATAGGAAGTCGAAAAGATAAAACAACTAGGCAGACCAATATTCAAAGTCACTGTGACATTAAACTTCAAAATATCTGTTGACATTTCATTTCAACATTTTAGGATATTTTTACATCGTTCTTAGCTAATGCGGGTTTTTATACTTTTATGATTTGTAATGCTCGCAGAATGACTCAACAGCAAAATATCCGTAAGGTTTTTCCCTCCATCGCCAGGGAAGGACTCGCGCGAGCTCCTCTGGCGCAAACTAAGGGCTCGGGAGATTCTACTAACCAGAAACATAGAAATAGAAGTAAAAGCAAAAACAAAATACCCAAAAGTGTACGTTATGATTTGGAAAATGCGCTTGTTAGTGTAAGTATAGCTTCAGCTTTATGAAAACAAAAAGCAAATTAACTTCAATGGATTTGTGTTCCGGAAACAACAGTTCACAATATTAGTCCATTGTTGTTTGTTTTGGTGATGTAGGAAAAATTATGTTATAATTATAGTTAGGAACTCGTAACTAGGCAAACTGAAGACTCATAGACTGTCATCGTTTTTTTCTAATAATTACTGCATTTTTTAAATACCTCATAGTATAGTTTTTAATTTAGTAATTATATTGATATTAATTTTGTTATGCCGCTACTTCTTTCGCGGATTAATCACGGTTCAGATTTGTTCCCACAAAACCACCGGCAATGAAGTAGTTTGACTTTTAAAATGTGAAAGTAATAACCAACATTGAAAAAACTTCATTTGAATTTCAGTTGTGTGACGTATGGTTTGAAGAGATCAAGCCGTATTTGGTGCGCAACAATGTGAAGGTTCACGTTCATGCGCCTGACGTGGAAGTGGCGGGCGGCGACCGCGGCCAGCGCTCCACCGCCGCGCCGACATGCTCACATCTCGATCCAGGTGCTGCTTCCGATGTACGAGTTTCAGCTCTGACGTCATTAAGCGACTGCTCAAATTGTAGCATAAATACAATATTTTCGCGTCCCAATAATTGTGAAACGTACGTTACAGGTTACGTTGAAGGTTAACTTTGTTCTAAATGGTTTTATAAGAATACGTCTATCTTCAGTACCATTTATAATTATGTTATTAGTTTCAGATATATGGTTAAAGTAGTAGGTTTAATGTTTTCATTGGACTAAACGATGTTTGAAGTACATTACATGTAACCAAAATTATTAAAAGTATGAAAATAATAATAGGATATAATTGTAGTGATACCCTAAACACTGATATCTGGTCTAGCGAATGTTAGGATCTGAATTGAAATACAGCAAACACCTCTAATTTTTAAAGCTATGCGGGCATTAGAAATTAATGATCACTTACGCGAAGGAAACCAATGTGAGAAAACTTGCGTAAGTAAGAGTTGTCTACAATATTTTCAATGATGTAAGAAATCTGTCAGTTCACGTCTGGTCTGTGGTTCCATGTGTTCGCTATCTTAGAGGACACTAGAGGACGCTTAATGGTTATGAGACAGTTATGGATTGTAAATATTAATAATAGTATTGTGTACATAGCGTCGTCGGCTTCCGAGTGCGAGTTATGCCAGTTGCTGTTCAACGCAGCCAACAGCATCGAAAGCGCCATGTCGCAGGCCGCGGGCGCCGCTTGCCCTTCGCCCGTCCTCGCCGTGCCCGAGAACTTTCCCTACAACACAGGTATTGTACAACACTCTGATAGCACTCAAAGCCTTGTTGATTGACCAACCCCTACGTTAAACACCTTTGTTCGTTTAGAATTCTGCACACGTTTTTAATTTCTCAATGTAATGTTTATTGTAGAAATTGATCAGTACTTCCATAGCTGAGGGAAAAAAATGCTAGGAGACTTCGCATTGCATTTGAACAGCGAGTGTTTATCCAATTTATTAATTACGTTCATGTCAAATATTAACCTTCACACTTGTTAGGGCTAACTACACGCATATAGAATAATGACTAACATATTTTTGACTTTTATCACGCGAATTAGTAAGTCATGACTAAGAGTTTTCTTTGTAACGTTGGAAGTTCTCATAGCCTGGAGTTCACACATTTTTTACTCGTAGACGTACCTCTATCCTAATGTTTTGTACTTTCTGAAGAAAGATACCGAACATAGCTTCGCTCTTATTATGACCATACTACAACATATGTATACATAGTTTATCACACAATTTTCATAATATTATTACAGAGTCCATGTCGTAATTGTCACGAAACCTTGGAGCCAAAACCTCGTAAGCAACGGCGTCGTAAACGCATCATCAATTCCTATACTTTACCCCAATCGGCTCCTGCACCACGTCTGTGTCGGGCGTATAGTATTTCATCTGATATATCACATGAAAAAGGCAGTAAAGGAAATCATGTCTCAAGAAAAGAAAATGATTCCAGGAAGTGTGTAACGGACAAGAAATATGTAAGAATTTTTTAAGCACTCGATTACAAAACTAGAACTAATATAATACGATTGTCTTTAAATCTAGTTACATTCGTAAGAGATTGCTCATTTTTGGCCTAGGCCTAAAATAAATAGGTATATAATTTTTATATTGAACCTTAGTGGCTAAAAAATAAATATATTGCCTTGTGTTTTCCTTCAAGTGAAGTATTAAAAGGTATATTTCATCGTGCTTGGGATTTTCTCTATGGGTCGTAAACATTTTCCTTTAGCACTTTAGTATAGATTCTTATTTATTTCAGGATAATTCACATAAATCAAATACAAAAACGAAAAATAAAATAACTCAAACGGAGAAGAAACTAAATAGTGAAGTAAAAATAGAATCGCAGGCTAAACCTTTAAAAACTTTTGGACGCCGTCCTGCCGCTACAACACTTTTACCGGAACAAACAAAATTATCATTGAAAAAAGGATGCGCTCAAACATTTCCATTATTTAAAAATGTAATTTGTTTCATACTTAAAGATTGTTTAATATGAAGAGTAGTTAGTAGTGATCCTACCTGCCGAGTGAGGGGTCCTGGGTTCGTGTGAGTGTGATTTCTAGCTAAGGCAGAAATTGTGATTCATAAATGGTTTTCGATTATGGGCGATTGTACGTCTATTCCACTCGCAGTAATGTGGGAATCTAAGTAAAGGGCTGTATAGAGCTTTAACAATGCTTTCGCGTTTTTCATCTTGAACTTAATTGACCGACCATAAGGTGGGATAATTTTACAACTTATGATAAATAAAAAACAAGATCTGGGTCACAGATTAATAGGTTTAGTGTTTTTCATTCAGATATTCAAATCGTCGAATAGATGAGTCACCTGACAATAAATACGATTTGAATACTTTTATCCATGAATATCATTAAAACTTACTACTTACCGATATAAGTAATAAAAATCACCCTTCACTTTAAAGGGTTGAAGTTAACCAGACAAGTGAATATTCAACCATTATAACGTAGTACCGACGTGATTTAATTGGATAGTACAGAATCCAACAATCGCAGGCCCAGCAGTAGGCACCTGGCGCTATAGCCTTGTTCTTGTTCAGTAGGGTGTACCACGGGCAGGGGAAATATCTTCATATTAATAAATACTATGGTTTGACAGAGAAATAGAAAGAAAGGATCATTGGTTTGTATTCCCATATACTTAACTCGTTTCTTGGACAATGATTCTTTCTTTATATTTCAATGTGAGACCTTATAGTATTGTTAGTGAATATGGTTCTCAAACTTGGATTCAAAGTGAATACAGCCCCTTTCAACCCAAATCGTATTTGAGAGATTATGTTATAGTTATACCTAATAATATTAATAATGTTTTTTTATCTTCAGGATCTAATTGACATGATAGTTGAGAAAAATGATAAAAGATTACAGGTTTTGTACACTAATCCGAATAATGACGAACATACGTCTATAATGAATTTGATGCCGTCGCCGAAAACTATACGAAAACATCTACAAAAGAAACCTTGGAGATAGATTTTTACAAAAAGCGGATATTCAACATGGAGATAATTATTTACGTGTTTTATAAACATACTTTAACCCAGTTACGTTGTTCACAATTACGAGACAATGGCGTCGGGAAAAAACTTGACAGGTTGACATTAATGACAGATGGGTCTGTGTAACTTACGTCGAGATGGCTTTGTGTTTTTAAATACTGAAATGTTCATGTTCACGTAATGAACTTGTTGATTTATTGAATTTTATTCTTGCCCTTTTGACATATTGATGAATATTTCTTTAATAAGTAGGTTAAATTTTCGTTTGCTTTTATTTATAACACAAGTTTTATTAATATTTTAATCGAACTTAACTTGAATTTTAACCAATTTCACACACCCTCGATATTCAATTAGTCATTCCATATTGAATTGAACATCATACGGCTTAGAAATTTATACAGAGGTCTCCTTAACTTTTTAATTTAGTACAATCAATCGTTATTATAATAAAATAATTAAAATACTTAGGTATTGGTTGAGTTAATATAGTTTAACCCTTACCACAGTCCCTCCGTGAACTCAACAACATTACAACTAATTAATTCCGGGTTATTATGAAATGTTAGTATAAAAAGTATTTAAAGTTCAATGCGTGAAGATGTCCATCACAAACTTTTTTGTGTTTTACGTTTTATGCACAGTACACAGGATTTTTGTGTTATTACATTTGTTAAGATTTTTTACTTCTCAACCTTAAAACTATGCAATGGTTGTGAGTCCCGTCATTAAATATCGCATAAAGCTTTTCCCTGATTTGTCGAAGCTCAAATTTATAATAGAAATTTTATTATTAATTATTAATTAATATTGTTTTATATAGAAGCCATACTATATGCAAACTTTAGGCTATTTATTTATTTAAATAAAGTGATATTTAATAAAATTTGTTTTAATCGAAGCAGCGGGTCGTATGAATGCAATGTTTTAATATAGGGATGTTTTGTACTATAAATATATTCGATTATTGGTTTATTTTCTCAATGAAGCTACAGATTTCGTAGCACAAAGCTACACGCTACTACGCAGCTACGTGATCGCTCACGTTCTCAATATTCCACTTATTCATTATCCCAGCCTAGCAATTGTGAAAACATAATGTGTATTGATCTGTGCCTACGAAGCCATCGAATATAAGTACTATTTTTTATGTTATTACTATCGGATATGGCGGTATATTTTTAGAATAGAGTTAAATAATTCCGTTACTCATGAAGAATGTTATGAGTTTTCACGGTGCTTGTAAATTCATACTAAATTCATGCTTTGTAAAACTAATTTATAAACAATATTTAGTTAAATACACCACTAGGTGTTTGTCAAAATCCTGTTCGGGTGATTTGGCTGTCGAGATATTTTACGAAACTGTTAGCGTTAAATTGTCAAATATAAGTTACTTCATAATTTTGATCACTTCTGGTGATAAATAGCGATTAAGACATGGGTGGTAAAGCGAACTAACTAAATTGTAATCTTTTCCCGGATACACCTATGGGAAATGAAATTAACCAATCACAGGGCTGTTATCATAATTTTGTGTGCTTATAGCAAAGTAAGTAGATGTTGTTTATAAAATGAATATCTTAAAGAAAACTGCGCAATAAAAAAAGCTTTCTTCGTATTGGTTTGCTGCAACACTTAGATAAGTTATATTCTTGAATACAGTGGTATATTTTTAATAAAATATTAATCATATATAGATTATTCTTAAATCATTTCTTCTTTTGGATAGAATCTGTAATATTCTTATTCACCCCATACACACACCCACACCCATATTATATTCTAGAAGAGAAGAAAGCATTCCAAATACGAGCGTGAGAGATTTATAATTACTCTCACAGCGAATAATTATGAGATTTTCCCATAATTAAACCGATTATGTATTGTAAACTAATGTCTGTCTGTCAGTAATTATGGTACTTTTGTGTGGGTGGTAACGCGTTAAATTTAGTTATAATTATTTTTAACGCGTGTCGAATTCAATTTTGGAATGTTATTAAACAATGGACGACTTATTCCTCCTTCAGCACGGTGAATAATTTTGTTGCTAGTATAGGAAAGGACAAATAATTTGACTTCATTCTCACACGACACATTTTATTGGTATATAACTTAAGGACTACTTCCTTACTTACGACTCTTTACAAAATTACAACAGACGTATCGACTAAATAGGGCAGTACAGGGAGTGCTTTTCACACGAATAAAATAATTTACAAAAAGCAGTCGAACATATTCATCACACTCAATTAAATAACTTAATAAATAACTCACACTTGACCGTGCTTCGATCGCGACCGCGACAGCTGACGCCGTCCGGCCGGGGCCGAAGCCCGCACGCTCTTTGGATCCGAGAAGAGTTTATGGAACGTCCACGCGTCACATTCGCACCGCTTTGTATTTTACCATTAGTTCGTATGTTTCACGTAATCCGTTTCAAAGTAGGCGGTCGCGCCATGGGCACCCTTCCTATCGAGCGCTCGGACGCGCACGAAAAGAAACGCGGCCACCAGCGATGCCACCACCAGCACTAACAACAACATTACCAAACCCGCTACAAAGGACGGTACTGACATACATATGGTCTCAGGATCGGTAGCCGGAGACTGGATTACGACAGTCTCATTGGAAGCAGCGTTGTTCAAAGCGAAGTTGACGTCTCCAGGCGCCACTACCTGTATGATTCTACTTGTGTTCACATCTGTCATTTCTTGAGCGTCGCGTTTGTAAATTCGTGTAGGCGTTGATGTTTCACGTCTTCTCCTTATTCCAACTAACCTTTCCGGCAAATCTTCTACGGATCGTGGTCGTCCTCCTAGTGTCGCCAAGTTGCCGTGACCTTCGTCTTTCCTTTTAACCGTATTGTAAACACCTCGACGGCCAGGAGGTGGAGGAGGAGGTAGATTTACTTCATCATCGTCCCGCGAAGGTGCTGGGGAAGTGGGGCTCGGTGCGTGTGAAGTTGAAGATACCTGCGTCGGAGGTGGTACTGCGTCATCGCGTTTTTCTGAGAATGCTCCTGCAGAATCAGCTGGATGGCGTGGATCTGGGAAGGCTGGTGGTACTCCATATTCAGAGTGTGGAGCAGGTGGTGGAGGACCATACTCAGCATGAGGTGAGTTTGGTAACCCGTATTCTCCAGCACTTAAAGAATTACCACCTAACAGAGGAACTCCATAATCGGCAGTGAGACCACCACATTTCGGCTCTGGACAGTTGTATCTACAAACTTGAATTACACATTGGAAGTGAACGTTCATCGAGTCTGGGAACTTGAACGCCTGGAAATATGCAAAAGATACAACAGATGCAGAAGGTCCAAAGTTCTTAATCTTTTGGAATTTACTCATAATCTTAGGCCTGACAACGCAACCATACTGGTCGACAAGTTGAATAGGTGCTCGCTTGCCGTCATGTGCTACACAGTTACGAACAAGCATATCGAATTTGTTTTCATCATCTTTAATCGCCAGTACCATTGTCATTGTTTGTCCAATCTTCACTATTCCTGAGACTTCTGATGCCCAAGGGCCTTTTCCGACTTGAATTTGCATCCAGCACTGCAGGTTGTCTCCGAGAAAGTTAGCCGTTACAGCGTGTAACATATCTACTTGGAATGGTCTGAAGGTAACTGCTTTTTCGTAAAAGTCATACCAGGTACATCTCAATTTTCTCGCCTGATCCCACACTTCCTGCACGTAAGGATCATATTGGACAATTATCGTGTTCTCGACATAGGAGCCGCTAGGAGTAGGACTGCCGTAAGTTGCAACATTATGATTTGCAGAGCTAGACATTCCGCAGCTATTTAGGAATATTTCAAATGTTGCGCTAAGATGGCCAGTCCCCGGTTTCAGATGCATACAGTGAGGGTCGCTGTAGAATCCTTTAGAGAAGATCATGCCGTAAAAAGGTCTGTCAAATTCAATATTGACTCGCATGTGTGTTTTTTCACATTGCACTTGGAGATGTTTTATCTTCGGACTGTCGGGTGTCGCTAGAGGCCAGGGATCGTCTGTGTGTGCAGCTGGGAGCGGCGGCCCATAGCCAGTCCCTGCTCGATGCTCCAGTGGTAGTGATGCAGAGTCTACCGGTGGCTCGCATGTTGCTTCCTGAAAAGACATATATTTTTTTTATTGTATTATATTTTATAATCACAACAGAAAAAAGAACATCAATCCTTCCTTTGATTTTATATTTATTTAGTTTATTTTATCTCTAAACTTAAGTGATATTTCAATATAATTTATTTTTACAATATACATTTTCATTATGTATTAGAAGACAGGTGTAAGTGCTCATTGTGAGCGAGACCATAACATGCAAATCTGTGGCTACTGGGCCTTCCTTTCATAATAATGAAGTCTAGACAGACTCAACAAGTGGGACTTGATGAGTACGATACGATAACGGATTCTTAACAAAATTCCGAGAACAGCGTTAAGGTGAAGCGAAAATTTACTATTATAGTAAATTGAAATTGATCGCAAGAACGAATTGATAAATATGATCACACGAATTGAGACACCTGTCTGCTTCAAACTTGTCTTAACTTGCTATGTTTGTGTAGCTCAGAAATTTCAAGCCGAATAATAACTGGTTTTTCTTTACATTAGTTCTGATAATAATGCATTTTTGCAAAAACATGACCTGATCCTACACTCACATTTAACTCTTAAGGACGGAACTCTTAATACTAAAATTCATTTTTTTTTATTGAAAGTCAGTGGATCGCTGTATGTTCTTACACTGTGGTAGTATAGTAGTAATGAATGCATGGTTGGCCACAGAGGAGCACATTCCTCGGGTGCGTCTCACTCTACTTCACTACACGCGAGCGCGTGCGTCGCGGCTGCATCTCGGCGCAAGTTCTTTCCGACTTTCTATACTGATGGATAGCGCGCGCAACCAATTATAATATTAATCAGCACAATCATACCGCCTCAGATGTGTTCCAACGCTGCTTTCACGCTATTTAGCAGATTCTATACTGCTTTGTATTAACTGAACTATTCCGATCGGTTATATGTACGTTAATACAATCACCTCATCATTTTATGAACTTAACACTTTTGTAATATTTTTGTCTTTATATGGTGTTTATTTTTGAATTTTTAGATAGATAGAGTTAGCGATAATATGTTGTTGGTAAAAGCAAAATAAATCATAAACGGACCACCTTACTAATTCTACTTAAGATATCTAGTGTTAGTGTGCTGGCATCTTTCTAGGACTTGGCATTACTTGACATTACCATTTCAGCCTTTAATCTCGACCTATTTAATGTCATTGTACATACTACTGCGTAGCATTACAAGAGCTAACAGGTATGCATATATTCAAGTGGTCTCATGCATACAAAATCTATAATTGATTTACGAACTACAAAACTCAGTGTATAATTTACTAATGGTCCACGAATTGGGTGCAATATGGGTCACCGATTTCTATGCCTCTACTTTTTGCACATCCCTTTAAGTGCCAGATCGCAAACTGGATTCGCTCGCAGTTTTAGATTCGCAGAATATGGAGTGAGAGTAGATACTAGGCAAAACCTTGTCTTGTTCTCGTAGCATGTAAGGTGCAGCAAAAGCGGTGGCACTACCCATTGGTAAACGCACGGGGAGGCGCGTACGATCGCGTTTTCTAAACCGGTTAGAAATTACCCATTGCTCGAGATTGTCAGTTGCGGAAGACAACATAGAATCCGTAGACGGTAACTCTTTGGCCAGAACTTTCTATAAAAAGTAAGTGAATGTATCAATTTAGCAAATAACTAAGGGCTTGAGACATAAATAATGATCTTCGCTACAATTTCATTACATTTTAAATAGCAAGTGCGTTAAGTTGATTGAGACACTAAACTCAATAGCTTAATAGAAATAGTTTGCATGTTAAACTGTAATAACGTTTTAGTCTATGGCATTGCGCAGACAGACTTTTGTTTTGGCAACTTACAACCTAGAAACAACATATTTGTGAAATTTTTCATATGAAAGTTACTGGCTGGTGCTTTGTTAACGATATCAATTTTAACTTGCTGCGAATAATAACTAACAAATTTATACCACAACCCATGAAACGATATCGTCACCAAACAAATAGTAGTTCGTGAAATATATTAATCAAATATAATAGTTTAAAATATAACATATTTTAACATACTCCTGCACGTAATACCTACATTAATACACAGAATAACTGCATTTGTAAAAACGGCAAGTAAGAACTTTTTATACTTAGAACTTATGTAAACTTTCAACTGCATTAAATAAAGTTGATGCGATATGGTGTACGAGCATCCTAATAAAAATATATTTAGTTTTCAGACGAAACTTAATCTATTTTTGTGAGACATTTATGTCATTATTAATGCATGGCGTATAGCTCCTTTATCAATATTACCCTAATTCATTTTTCTTCATTATTTTTAATATAATTTTTTCGAATCCATTTAAGACTGTTTCCAATTTCTGTCTGCATAGCAATCGTAAATAGGTATTACAAAGTAAAGTATTAGTTGGATTTTTTTTTTGGATAAGGTTAGTAACGGATTTTGTAGTGCAACCATCTCCTGCCGCTCGGAGATCTGTGCCAAACTTCGAATAGGACAATAGGACGAACTGTAGTTTGTAAATATTACTACTATCAGATGACGATAACAATATCAGTTTATGATAATAATTCATTAGCAAGACGACTGCACATATGTTTAGTAAATAGGTTTGTAAATATTAGTAATTTTCTAGGTAGTAATCGCTAGGAATTTGTATCATTTGAAATTGGTTTGCGATCCGTTGCTATCTGTAACAGATGACCGCTGACCGTCGATAAGCAACCCCCAGACCAGACATTTCCTGCGAACTTTTCCATAGATCATTGATAAATATTAGGATCGTTTTTAGTCTGTCCGGACTGGGTAACTGTCTGTTATATGATAACTATCTATCAATTTGAGAAAGTATTCAAATTTAATGGTTAAATTATATGGTAGCCTGCTAGGCAATGACGCAAAAAATAGTTAATAATGTTTGAAAATTTCCGTTCTCTATATATTAAAACCAGGTTGGTTTATATCTGTCTACCTTCAAATCAATAAACACAACTTTAATTAAATCTAATAACTAATAAAATCGACAGAATTCAGTAATTGATGCAATCAAAATCGACAAAGTATTTTTCTGGGGATAATTCAATTGTAATTAATTAAGTAATTCAAAGGATGTAGATCGTTGTGAATCAATGCGCCTGCGTCTGTACTCCCGCGCCGCGACAGGTGGGTAGCCAGCCGACGAGCGCAGGTGAAAGTATCATGATAACTTACCGCATCCGTTTCCCCAGAAAACTTAGCTGCGCCCCTACATCCGCTACGTTTTTGGGGTCCGACCCTTTAATCACTTGGGTGTTACGAGTCTGCTTCTCTGCCTATCTTTACATGATTAGCAAGCATTACCTGATGATACCATATCGTAAATATGGAATGACCCTAAATATTCACTTCTAGATGCGTAGTTTAAAAGATGTTAAATAAATGTAAATAAAAATTACATTGTTTTTGAGTTTTCTGACTAAAGAATATACTCCTATTAAGACATTTAAGTCAGTGGGTATTTCGTCTTAATTTAGAAACCCTAGAGAGGATATCGATTTGCTGTTCTAGCACGAACTGGTGAAGTCCCTTATACGTAAACTTGGTCAAATAAGACATTTAGATCCAAGTAAGATGTTAGCTTATTTTAGATATATTTAGGATTAAGGAAACTTGTTCGAAGCGTGTTGATTCAAGCTTAACTGGTTCCGGAGTTGTATGGTCACTAGTTCAATCAAATAAGACTAGTATCTAAATAGCAACTAAATAAAATACACTACTCATGAAACCTTAATTTTTATATATTATTGTTGTAATTTGTGATGAAGTATATTTTACATAATAACTAATATAAATTACAAGTGAACATTGAAAACTGTTAAATAACGTTTTATTATACTACTATATAGCTGGCTCGATTTCGCCCGTAGAAAATGTATTATTTTTATTACAATCTTTATTCTATTTTATTGATTCAAGTGGATTTGTAATCAAGCATTAAGTTATTAATAAGTAATTATGAGAATACTATTTAAAGAGTACAAAAAATATAATTTGAAATATAAATCACATCAGGGTATTTTAAAAATTCTATCTTGGTTGTCTACGACAGGATACAAAATTTTATGTATCTTTATGCACTGGTTCAGACTATACACTATCTGTGTCTAAATATATGTTATCATTTTAATAAGTAAATGAAATTAAAATAAAAGACAGAAAACTTTACAAAGCACAAACACTATTGAGTTAAATCAACATGGCAATTTCTAAATATGAACTTAATATCGAGTTGTACTAAAAATTATATCGGTAAAGGTTTTAGATTATCATCTTTACACATTCCAAAAGTGCGCACAAGAAATGAAAGTTGTCGAGAACATTTATTACAACCGGATTTCTGTTCACTGTTTACACTTTTGCGAGCCTAAACAAACTTCGTTTTAATTAGTGATACCACTTATAGAATATGTTCACACCCAAGCTTGTAATCAATTATCCTTTCGTGTATTATGTGAAGGAAATTAATAAACGCCTTCCTCTATATATATAAATAAAATTGGATGGTCTGTTTGTTTTATTGAAATAACCACTTTTTACTACATGCATATGAATATACGGTACGTACACAAAAATATATATTTTTTTTAAATTTTTGTCTGTCTGTTTGGTCTGGCTAATCTCTGAAATGACTAGTCAGCTTTTAGCGGGACTTTTATTGGCAGGGAGCTGATGTTATAATGAGTAACTTAGGCTATATTTATTTTAAAATTAT
>DWPA01001359.1:0-18969 GCA_018251375.1 Calpodes ethlius | reverse complement strand
TTTGCATAACTACGTCCAATTGGAGAAGCAACATATGGCAAGGCAATAACTTCAAAGAGATCTGACTTATTAATTGGTAGTTTTAAAATATGAGTAAAGAAAACTATTACATGTATAGTTAAACAAACAGTGGTCCGTAGAGCGTTGCCCGGCGGCCGGGGCTCGGGCGCGGGCGCGCGGCGAGTCCGGCGCGCTCTCGCCGTCGCCTGCCCATTCATCATAACAATCTATTACACTCTACCCAGTTGGAAAATTTCCCAGTTTACTTCGCTTTCTCCAAACAAACTTCACGGACTTCAGGTAGTTTTGCTATGAACTATCTCCTCGGCTCGCCATTTGACGTCGGTCTCATATTTTGATATTACGGGTTAATGTAATTAGGTATATTTTCGTTGTTTTATGTAAAAAAGCAAGTAAGAAAAAATACTATATTTAAAGTTGTTTTTGTTGTCTAAAGACGTGAGTAATATGAGTTGAGAGGCGTTGCTGGTTAAAAAATAGTGGGGACTCATTTTCTAAAAGCTTTTATTTTACATGTTTACAATATTTGTTACTTTGTTTGCAGGTTGAATTATACCTACCTCCTTTTATCCTATGAAGTTAAACTTGAACATACTGTTTTAGTTTCGATGACGATGCATTTTTATGACAAGTATGGTATCATACTTCAGTTAAGGATCGCTGCAGACGAGGAAACTCTTTAATAGTGAAAAGAAAAGTTGCTAATTTTTTTCAGTATAAAAGCGTAGTTTAGTTTTTTAAACCATTCATATACTACTGGCTTAATCTCTGATATTGTAATTGGATCATATAAAAATATACCTACTTCGCTCTAAGGCGGCATCTAGTGAAGCAGTGTTGCTGGCGTTAAGCCTGACATCCATGTACGCGTACCTCTGTAACTCAGATGCGTAGTTATTGATTCACGCTCATTACTCTAGACGAATTAGAAACACTATATTCCTGTATTATATTAATAAAACAATCATGTACAGTACGAGAAAGGTAAATGTAACGACTTAAGTGAACGTAAACTTAATTTATAGCTTATAATTGTCTATAAGTAGCAAGGTAACAAGCACAAGTATTAAGTATGTGAATCGCTTCAATTAACAAAGTTGCGCGCACGATTTGCTCTGCGACGACTGAGTTATTGCAATTAATGCCACCGCCATCCTGCAACTGAACGCAATGAAATTGCAACGAAACTCCAGCTAACTTCGTTCCGAATAGTTTAAACTCGCTGGTGGCTGACATCGCTCGGTTTAATCTTTTCCGCTGTTTATCTCCTTAACAATCCTTGTTTCTTTAAAAGAAGACGCTGCGATGGGTTCCAGCATTAGATATTGTAGAGTAACTGCAGAATCAAGGACAGATATGTATGAAGTAGAGCAAGTAAAGATAAAAATATATTTACTCCCTAGCTGAAAACTAAAATAAGGTAATCACAGTGGCGCCATCTGTCAAAAATTGGTCGGACCAGCTTAAAAACCTTCGTGGGCTTATACACGACAACTTTGCTAAAGATCATCATGATCAAATGCATAGCTTACAATTCCATAAAGGACACCCAGACAAACATTCATTTTCATATATATAGATATGCCTAATCCGTAGATGGATGTCAATTTGTATTATCTTCAACAGTCCTGATAACTAGACAAATGTAATACACTGGTCATTAACTTAAAGCAAAATTAAGGATTAAACCCACTCTGTGTTACAATTGAAATGAATCGGTGTAAAACATACACGTTAAAATAAAGAAAAAATATGTAAATTTACAAATGTGAACTTTTAAAACTAAAAAGTTCCGTAAACAGTATCGATAGTAAAAACTTTAGCCATGTCACGAACAATTTGCTTATCCGGAAACTTTGGGAATGTTTCTTGAAAAATTCCCAAATTCCCACAGCAAATATCGGCGCGGTGCAGGTTCGATGCAGTCGATATTAATTTTTCTCTCAATTGATACAATTTCGCGTCGCTACCGGCTTTTGACGGGAATTCGCCTGAATTTCACCTCAATAGCGGGAAATATTGCGATATTGTGGTTGAAACCTTCAAAGTGTTGCGCGAAGTGTTATTTATTTTTGTACATAATCTCATGTGGAAGAGTTTATAGCCATGTTTTTCGTTGTAGCAGTGACGCAGTTTGGCTGAAATGTTCTATATAGTATATAATTCATACAACCCGTGTAACGTTATGGTTTCCACACCGGGTCGTAAGTTTGATTCCCTGGAGGCACTTTGTATTATTATATATTATATATATTTTTTAATTTTAATTCCGATAGATTTGTTGTTATTAATACTGTGTTTCTAATTATAATTAGAGTTGAATAATAAAAAATCAAATCTTTAAACGACTCCTGTACGCATCCCTAATTATCAAAATCTCATGTGCGTATACTTAGTTAATTTTCACTTGCTTTTATGATAAAATCGTGAGGAACCTGGCATATCTGAAATTTCTATGTAATACTCTCACAGATGTGTGAAGTCTGTCAATTGTCAATTCACCATATGATCAATGTGGTGACTATGGGCTGTACATTGGGAGAGGAGACCCAAGCCCAAATCATGTATATTTTCTTAGATCAAGTATTTAAAATAATTTTTGCCATCAAGTATCCTTTGTTTCTTTTTCCCATCAGTATCATTACTGTAGGAATAACCAAAAATGTTTCCATGTAGCCTTAAGTAAAACGAGGGTTTCAAACGTAGATCTAAAACACAATATCATTCACTACGCATCGTGGATATCCGAAAGCGAATTCCGATTATATTAAGCAACATAAATTGTCATCATTTAAATCTGTTACCGTACTTAACTAACACGGGAATTGAACGTTACCAAAGTTAAACCATTTTGGGTCGTAGAACCTAATCACAGAGACGCCTATAGCTCACTACCCGTATTCCCCGCCCAGATATTGATAAGCAAACTATTTCAAACGCTGTCCCTTTTGTATAACAATTATTTTACGATATACCATATTTAGGTCCGGACTGATACGAAGATAAGATTGGACCGTCGACAGACCGCCGGCCTTATTACAATGTGGTATTCTAAATTTATTACTTTATCGACAAGGCCAGGTCTAACGTGAAACAAATAGCCCTTTTCACGAAAAGGGTTTCTGTACGTTAGTAAAAATTAATGGTTTTGTAAGCTTTATGTCGTAGCATAGATATTGAAAATATTTTATGATATCTTTAAGGGATTTTGTTTAGATAACAAATAGTGATGAAACTTTAATTTTGTATTTATTACTCACTGTACTGTTAGACTGACTGATCTTTTAACTTAATCTTTTTAATCTTTTAACTTTTAATCAAATCTACCTCAATTACTTTTTTTAATATTACTATAATTAGTTTGTATCTAGTTTTAGACGTATGTTGAATACAATCAATAGATAAAAGCATAAGCAAGTACACAGAAGTTGTTGATCGACCGATTGAAATTAGTATCCACTGATGTACGAAGTGGCTTTAAGTCCAACTTTATTAAATTTATATGATTAAATTAATGTTTATCAATGCAAGTTTATGTGTTTAAGTGTTAGCGAGTAATTATTGGAGAAGTACACAATTTGTAGAAACAAGGGAATTTACGTTTGCTTTATAGCGATATTTTACGTTATATAAAAAAAATAAAAAAGTGGTACCGGCCAAGTACTCCCACCGGGAAACCTACTAAATATGTAATGCGTCTGTTTTGCCGCCCTCAAAGTTGAAGCCTTCCAGCGCAGTGAAAGCCTTAAGTTATAAAGTAAACAAGTTCGTTCACACCACCCTATTAGGTGCTGGAAGTAAAGTGGCCGGAAAAATCCAAATTTAATGAAACCCCGGCCCATAGCTGAATATTCAATGACGTGAGATACTCCCGGTTCTCGAATGGAAGAGATTTCGAGAAAAAAAAATAAGATTTTACTGTATTTGTGTTTAGAAAATATGTTAACATTATACCAGATAAGAAAAAAGTTTTTAATAGAGTTATAATTTCCAAAACAATATCGAACTATTCACGATTTTTCTCTATAATGAAGCGTATAATTTCCTGATAAAATCATTCTAAAAAGCTCAAACAGGTGTACACATTGGATAAACTAAACAATTAACTAATTAGACAAAAAGAAAACTACTTTACTAATAAATCTGAAAACCATACATCATCCATGCAAAATGAACAGATTTCTTTATCGGTTGTTCTGACGCTGCTGTGTCGTCAGTTGGGTATCATTGTCACCACGAGAAAACATAATGGAGGACTTGCATTAATACTTTAAATACACCTTCGAATGTTCATAGTACGGATTTGGTCTTTACTCTGTTCGTAGTCTTGATATATTGGTGTCGCTATCGATTAGACTTAACTATACGGTGTGATGAGGGGCCGGCTACGACCAGACCAGAGCTGGTACAATTTAATAATAGAAATTGCGTTTGTGAATAAATGTTATATAATAATTTCAATTAAACGTTGTTTAGGCATTTCCCTTGTAAGATTCATGTAAAGCTATGTTAGGCAATACAAGTCTTCATTGTTTTAGCATCACTCATGTCAGACAAAAACGGATGCTTATTAGTAGTCATTCGAAATAAATCTAAAATTGTGAACGTAACACCAATCTAAAATACTTATATTTTTTTCGTAGAAAAAACCAAAGGTATAGAACGTCAAACGATATTAGATATAAATTCTGCGGTGGTTATTGCATCATTTAACCACGTAGACAAACTTACATTTAACCTATAATATATGTGTAATCAACTTGCGCGCTTCATTTAAACAGAAAATTTGCAATGCACCCAGTAATACGTCATTACGCAATCCGTTTAAACGACTCGGCGTAGAGAGTCAAGCGCGGGCGTGCGGACGGAAAAATGTTTTTCCCACAATTTTACAGTATTTTGAAAACGCGTCACTTTTCGTTCCGCCATAATTAGGTCAACTGCGGAACAAATCGCAACGCAGACCACTCGCGGAATGAGGTTGGAATATTTTTTTGCACGTGAACTAAAACACGCGTAAATGAGTGGAAAATATGTGCCCTGGGCTATAATCCATTAGGACCTACTAAGTATAACCTCTTTATATAATTGAGTAGACCTGGACCATTTTACAAATTATTACAATTTATCAATGTTTGTAACATGGAAACGTCTTTCCATGAGGATCATTACAATTAAAATAGATTGTATAAGTCCTATCGACCTAACAAGCACCGTTCTCCTAACCAGTGTTGTTAAGTGCACAATTAGAAGGGAAGTTTAACTTGGACTCAATTATGGATGATATCCCTTATGCCCCAAATACATTCTGATATGAGAATAAAGGTTGAAGTTATTCATAGACTTGTAGGGAATTTTGTAGAAATTGGAATTCTAGGAAACAAATACATGAATGGTGAATCTACTAAACACTTGTATCATTGTTATTTTTGTGGAAGTAATTCAACACTAAAGGTACATTCCTACTTGGATGATTGTTATTAATCCGCTTTGTTACATAAATGTTTTATTATTTTGTTAGTAACATCAATTGCTATAACCATATCTATACGTTCAGATAAGTAATTAATAATAATCGTAAATATTCGAGCTCCTCAATTACCTCAAGCTCATCTCACATTTTTTTTAAGACATCAACGCATTCATTTTCATCATTGTTTTATAGTTACGTGAATAAGGTTAAAAACGAAAATAAACCCCTATGTTCTATCCTGTGGGAATTTAGAAAATCCGGCCTTAATTTGTGTACATTATAATGGATTTGGGCTGGACGTCGACATATCAGTCAGTCAGGACTTCTCTTTGTATACAAGATAGTGGTTCATTGTCCTATAAATAAATGTAACCTACAAAAAAACCTTTTTGCATTCGGTAACCAAAGCCAAGCAGGGTTACTAGTACTAGTAATAATAATTATCAGAAGTATCTCACGGAATATAAACCTTTCTTTATATATCACTTCATATTTACCTAGATTTAAGAATTTTATATCTTAGAATTCATGTTACAACTAAGAGACGATATTTATACACACACAGGAAATCATAGCGCGAGAACTATTTAAACTTATATTGTTTTTATGTATTTTCTATTTATATCAAAGTATATTTCTAACAGTCTACGAAGGTCCACTGCTAGATATAGAGCTCCATTAACTTGCGTCACTAAGACCTGTCCTGAGCCTTCTGAATCCAGCGGACATCAGCTGTCTTCTTCAGATGCTCTGTCTATCTGGAGCGATGTACACTCCTTTTTCCGAAACGTAGACGCCATATATATATCAACAAATGATTATTATTAATAATAATCGGAATATTGATCACAGCACATATTCACGATTTTATCAAGCATCTACCCAATTGGCAAACCTACCTATCAATTGCTCCACAGACCGCTGGGCCGTAGGTCCAATCAATTCAATTTGTCGAAGGGATGCCTCATTAGGTTCACGGTTGTCGCCAAAATGAGGGTCTCTTCTAAAACATGCAGCATCACAACGGATCGGCGGTGATCAACGACCGATAACATCTGTCGGGGAAACACGTTAAGCACCATTACACGTAATTCAGTCGTTCGGTGCGCGAGTTAAAAGTACATCAGTCTTGTTCTGACGGCTCGGTAAACTTGTTTACAGAGATGTAATTTGTTACTGACGACCAGCGGCACGAGAGCTCTGACGTGGCACTACTCGATGATCTAGTTTGGAGCCGATCGTTTAAGCGCATTTGAGCTTTAAATCGCTTCAAGCGATGTATCTTCTTCTAAAAGACATAATAATCTAATATTGGAGTACTGAGAGTTGTAGCAAAAGTTTTGTGCTATGAAACTAATTCTAAAGAAAAGGATCCTATTTGAATTGAGATGTTAGAATATTTTCACATGCTTCATATTATATTTATGTATGAAAATATTAAGGTATGTGTGTATGAACGCATTTGTGTTTGTAATACTAATACTGAGATTATAATAGTTATTAAATATCAAAAAACGATCTACTAGTAAGCACTGTTAAAAGTCACATTAAAATTTTACAAGATTTTTTACTACGGAATAAATTTTTATATACTTCACAACTTCGCTGTAAAAGCTCGCCTGCAAAGCCCTTATATAAAGAGAAGCTCGGGAGACCACCGAGCGCTGGTCTCCCGAGATGAGTTAACGAAATTGTGGAACGGATCATTAGGCAGATGGATACGTGTTATTCGATCTTTTTCAAATTACTCATGAAATTTATTTGTTGAGCTGTTGGCTGTACACGAGATATATCATATTATTCGACTGTCAACACTTCTCATCGGGCTGTCTCAGAACCAGTACCAGCATGTTCGGGTGGCAGTAATAATGTTTATTTCATCTTACCTTCCGATGTAAATGTCCTATACAAATGTTGATGCATGAATACGTCTAGGCTGTGGGAATATAATACGAATTAATTCTGTAAATACTTAAAGACAATGGATACAATACTCAAGGACAATTTTCGTTTGTGTCAATTTATATTCTTAAATTTATATTTATACATATTATACAATATTATTTTCGTGTGTAAGTTTTGATATTAATGTTTATTCTATTTCATTGTAAAAATAATATATCAAATAGATCACAACTTTATAATTTAATGAAATAAAAGGAGTACAAAATAAAACTCATTAAGAATGAATTGTACTTGTTTACTACGTTACATTGATATTACCAGTCTAAATAGGTAAAAATAGAGTAGTTTTTTGGATGTGTATTCTATACGGGATTACTGTAATGCTAATAGCCCAACCCGGCTTCGCGCGGGTGCAATTTATAAAAAAAATATTACCCATGTCTCTCTTCAGTCTTCCAATTAACTCTACACCAAAAATCATAACTATGCCATGAAAATTTCGTGATTTTAAATTCTTCCTTTGTAGCTATCAAAGAAACAGCGATTCCACCATGTGTCTAGTCAAAGTGACAAAGCTGAAGGATACATATTAAATCGCGGCTCTGTTCTCAACGACACAAAATCCAATGCCTGAGAAACGAACTCTCGAGGGGATTTTTTCAATTTTGTCTTCAAAAGATAATTTCTGTCAAACGAAAGACAGACTGAAGTGTCAGTAATTGGAAATCATTGTGAATGATTTCCCAAACATAACATTGTAGCCCCCCAAGCTAAAAAACTTTATAAATGACTCCTATTCCAAGGGTTTTAGGAACACTTTCGACTGCTTCAGAAATCATTTGCGGCATAATAAGTTTGTCGGTCATAAGTAAAAATGCCGGTAAGACACTTGAATTCGTAAATTTTGACGTGTAAAGTATTGTTAAGACTTTGAAAAAGGTTTTTTTAATGATCAGGGTTTTTTTCGTCGTTAAAAAAGTTTTTTACCTCAACCGTGTCAATTTTTAATTTGAGTTTTATTTTGAATGTTTCTCTAGTTTTGCTTTATAAGACAGTTAGGAAGATAATTTCGGAATGTTTAAGTAACTGTCCGATAAAATAGTAAATGACCTGCTGGTGTTCACCATCGTTCACGGAATTAGAAATACCAATAACGAAGCATCGCCGGAATCAATCAGTAAGAATCTAAGTTAACTTTAAGTCGAATATCCGAATAATCTGAATTAGATACATCACAAAATCCGAAACAAACATTTCGGAACGGATTCCTAGAAATAGTGCAAATGAGTTCGCAGCAATAAAAGGTGCACAGTGTAATTCCAGGGTAGTGTAAACAGTTTATTTCTGATCTGTTGTGTCCCACATAACATGAGACGTCGACGTGGGACAGACGACAGCGTGGGACAGCCCTGTTTCCGTGCACTGTCGGCTGACTGGTGATTTTGTTTATTTTATTACGTTATTCATTTCGTATAGTAATTCTTGTATTTCATCAGCTCTTATTATAAAAGTAAGTCGTATTTTAACGTGTTTGTCCGGGGTCAAGGTCAAAGATCATATTGCTTTACCGAAGTATTATTTCCTAAGGTAATAGTTAGTAAACTTTATGTAGTAAAGAAAAGTGTATGGATTAGTTTACAATACATACATACAAATTTTAGCTTGTCCGTGCAAGAAAGAAAAGAGTTATGAGGAAAAAAATATTATATGACGCTTTTCAAAAATTAAAACATGTTACTAATGCATAAAGTGTACGAGACTTAAAATGGTCAAAACTGGCATTTAAGTTTTTGAAAATCCTGGGCGTAAAAAATAAAAAAAATTCCTCGTTATTTTAATAACTATGTGTTTTATATGTTAAAAGCACTTGTATATGCCATTCGCAGTATGTGAGGTTTTAGCAGGTTCTTTATTTATTATTTTTTTTTAATTTGCACACAAGGTTCGAATGCCATTTTCATTCTAATTCCGAATTCCGTAACGCAGACTGTATATATACTAATATATTTTATAATGCGTAGACAGAAATAACGTGAGACGAGAGTAATCCATAGACCAAATATTGAACTTATAATGACATCCACATACATTACAGAGGATAACGCTATAAGATTTAATTACGGTTCCTCTTTAAATAATTGTTTCAATGTTATTTCAAGATGAGGACTAAATTGGCTCCAGACCCCTGGCGGGCCAGCCCGTCCGGTGCCCTCGGAATTTATGAGCAACTCCCGACACGTTAATAACACGCCCCCATATCGACGTCCACCTCCCCACTATTTCAGCAAAATATACTGAATAGGGGAATTTTCTTATAAAATCCGACAAAGGGCGGAATCGATGGGCGGGCGGTTCCACATCCGTCATCCTGACACATCAATGAGGTACGGAACCGACCAATTATTTATTTTCAGGGATCGTGTTTAGACGAGGTCCCGGGCTCCTCGAGCCAGCGCGGGAAGGGACTTTGCGAAAATATTGAGTTCAGAACAAACGTTGCAAATTAAGTTTTCTTTTGGTAACTAGAAGTGACAGACGTATTCTAATTTATTTTTACCCTGAATTGTGACGTCATCACGTTTGTGCCGTCTCAATTAAAAATAAATATACGCTCACACGTGTAATTATATCAACATTCGCAATAGGGTTGTGTGCCGATCTCCAGTAGCGAAAGCAAATGAACCTGTTCTGTAAGCCATAGACGGTTTATTGAGCTAATTACGTATGCATACAGTCGATGATCGGCGACCTTCGATCGAGTGGATCGAGTATCGTTTCCGAAAACAGAAACGGTCATGAAATGTTGCCACTACAGGTCGATTACTAACTCCTACTGACCTTATTTCAGTCGTTTAGCGTACGATGCAAGGGTAACTTAGCGACGCCGGTACAAATCTTTTGCGGTATGAAACAGCGAAATGGCAAACAGCATTTTAATCCTACGAGTATTCAAATGCTTGTATTACAAAAGTTTTTAAGCTCGCAGCGAGCACACAGCGCGCGGCCAAGTTCCGTCGCTTTACGTATTCCTTTTTCAAACGGATCGCATTGTTCACCATCAACAAGTAAGCTCGCCGTTGCCGGCTAGCGGCTGCGCGAGTCGGCGGCGCGCTCCCACCGTCAAGCTCGAGCCGGATCTCGCGCTGAGTTCCGCGGCTATAGACAGACAGAAGGAAAGACGGTGACATCATTATTCTATCCGTCGCAGTTCTCCTCGTCAATAATGCGTTTTATTATAACTATAATTTGATAATATTTTGACCACCGTGTCGTCTATTGGTATGGCTATGAACGATTGCATGAAAATTAACTTATTACAGTATTTATTTATTTTAATGGTTGTTTAATTGTATTACAAACCTACCGCCAAACAGTGGGCATAACGCCATTCAATTCGTAGACATATTAGTCCAACAGCTTGAGATTGGGATCAGCATTTGGGCCGTCTCAATATGGCATCTATAATAAAGTAACTAAAGTCAGAGAAAATTATAATATATTGTTACAGAATTAATTGATTTGACTTTAAAGTGGATAATATTATGTACATAATTATTTTCGCTGCCTTTCTAGATCAATAGTATATGTTTACATTGACAACATTAAACGATTTTATAAATAACAATATAAATCGACACAACTCATTTAATATAGTTAAAACGTAAGAGTTTAAGAAACGTTCCACGGATCTCTAAAAATGGAGTTCCATTATTAAACTTACATTTTCATTTTATTGGCCCGAAGTAGAAACTACGATTGTATTTTGCTTCCCTACGAAAATGTACAAGACTGGCGAGAATTCTTAAAGTTTGCGATATTAAAATAGAACTCCCGATTCTGTTCAAACTTCAGCCATCCAACTATTTTGGAAAGAGACCAAAAGGAATGGCTGCCGCGACTTGCGCCATTCAAACCTGATCCGAACAGACTGGGAATTGTCGTTATTTTAAAGTTTCTTGCATTCCGAGTCACCGGGATTAAGGATAAACTTTTTACAGCAGCAAGTTCTTCATTATTGTGCTGATTTTCAATATTTCGATAAAGTGTTTTAGCTTCGTTGTTGTGAAGTTCGTCCAAGTAATTGAAGGGTATGATTACATGAAGGGTACAAGGGTATGATATAATTGAAGTATTGAGTATAATTTAACAAGACGATGAAAAAATTGATCAGACGAACGGATTTGAATTCGAACTCCACTAAGTGACCGCTGGTTATACCAAACTGGGGTGTGAATTTAGCTTCGTGCTAATACAACGCTGCCTGTTTGCATAAAATATCTTAATATTCCAAGATGCTTTATCTCAAAATAAACTCTAAACATATGAGTCCAAAATAACAAATAAAAATACTTAACAGGATCAATTCCTAACACTAAGTATATTATGAAAAAAAAATATTCTAAAACGTGTTTTTTATAATATTAAAACATACTTCTCTAAAATAAAAACGAGAAAAGCATGTCGTGGAAACCACACAACAGATTAAGAAGATGCTTGGCCGTTTATAGATTATGCTTTAAAATGTTTGTTACCTTTTATCACAGTAAATGCATCTGTATCTGTGATATTACACAAACAAATAAATGAGGATTTGTATTGTAAAAAAATTATATAAAATTATCCTAAAAGTTATAAAAATTTAATTTAAAATGTAAGAAGTATATTAAAAATGGTAATATGTTATATTAGCAATTGTACCGTACGATAAAAACTCGGTAACTTAGAAGACATTGCACAATGGTCTTGACTTTATGAGCACAGATAACTAAATAAAAAAATAATGTCAACTTTACTCCTTACAACTTATGTGACAACATACACCAAGATAAAATGGCGACGTGTGCGTTCGCAAACAGTTCACATACACACCGCCAGGATTGCGATTCTCAAAATGAATTTATGTAAACTTTAGCAACAACAGTTCTCCGTAGATTCGTCCCGGTTCCGGCGGCGGCACTGAGACAGTAATGTATTCATACATTCAGACAGCGGCACGCCCCCCGCTCCCGAACGAGTATTGACGACGTTCACTCCGCGCTCGGTGTATTCATTCAATTATCATGTGCTGTTCGAAATTTGAAAATTTTATAACTTTTTTAATTATAATTATGGCTTTCATTAATAGCAGGTAGATCATGCATTTTTTAAATCGTTTAATTATAATTGGCTTAACATTTGTAGTTGTTATACATTTTTAACGTCTGAACAATAAATATAGAAAAAAAATCTGAGCTTCATTTTGTAACTAAATTTGTCATATTAACATAATTTTAATATTAATCTCAATTTGTTAACTTTCATAATTATGTCCTATTTAGTTAAATAAAAGTTTGAATACAGTTTTGTTAAATTGCTTCTAAACTCAATTCATATTCGCTTAAGGACGACTCCAACTTCAATACTGTTCACGAATAGGTTATCCATTTAGTTTATGTTAACAGTAATATTTCGTCAAATATAGTTGGTTCCACAATGTACTTGGCTTCAGTACAAGTTTCCGTACAGACGCTACAGTGGATATTAGTAACATATTCATACATACAGACAACCTATTACGGTGTGTGGTCCTGTACGGCTATTTGGGACAATTCGCTCCGTGATCGTTACACATGTTCATAGATTCGTTATGTACGTCACTGTACTTATGTCTGATTTTACAATGGCTGCAATGGTAAAATTAAGAAAATTGTAGTTACAATTTGTTTCTGACTAGATTTCAAAAGAAAGCTAGTTATTGTTTCTCTGAAATTATATGTTTGAAGTTTAATTACGTTGATAAGTTTTGTTAATTCTGTCGATCCCTAATTGCTAAAAATGATCTTACTCCTAGTAATACAAAAAGCACACCTCTATCGATAAGTTATGGTACAAGTCCTCGGTAAATTCATCTCAGTTCGTGTACTGTAAGACTGGGAATGCTAATGTATTCATACATTCAAACAACGCGACACGCCTCCTCGTACCGACCGAGTGATGGCGACGTTTGACTCCACCGCGCTGCCTTGCCATCCTGCACGCTGTAGGGATGAACACTGTGGTTTGAGTTTCATGACAATCTACCGATTATTTTTAAATGGATTAACGTCAGTTGAATTGAATAGATTTAGTTTTCATTATGTTTAATAGGTTTATTTGAAATTTGTTGTCTTAAGCATAACATTTTGTTTTATGTAATATATGTCATAATATTGCATTTAGTTATATATTACGTTATAAGGAAAGTATATAATGAAATATTTTTTTTTTTTAATAGCAATCACCTTTACCAGAATAATAATATTAACGCTTTTTTCTGACATAACAACTGTATAATCTGTTCTTAGCGTTCAATTCAAGTGTAAGGGATCCGATCAGAGAATTTATTCGAGGACATAAATTAAAAATTAAGATTAATATCGATGTAAAAATCGTACATCCCTAGTACATTAAAGTATTCATTCGTTCGTTCATTTAAGCATTCATAACGTCATTGCGCGTGGGAATTGTACCGCGCTCACGTAGATTAAGAACGTTAACTGCAATATCATTGAACGGCGGACGCGTGGTCACTGCCAATATTTTATTGTTGCTATCCTTAATTTTATTTTTTGCAGCTACTGCAGCTTCTGAATCGGTACCTACTCTCCAGAAATAATTCGTTTTCTGTTCCATTTGATTGCACTATATATTTACAGTCATTTAACGAGGTTAAATGTTATGAATGTATCGCAAAATCTTCGGACTCACATTGAACGATGTGGTTGGTCCAGAAAATGGTTACTTGACAAATATCAGTAGTAAAATCGGTGTAATTATACAGAAATCGCGTGAATGTCTGATCGAAACCAAATCTATTCATACCAAAGCCAAAAATGAGAATAAAATTCGATTTTGATGCATCTCGCGACTACCTAATTAAGTTTCATTCGGTATTCCGGGAAAAATAATACGAGTGTGGAGTTGTCAAACTGTTTCAACATTTTAATTACTGGCAACTTGATTATAATTCATAGCAGCAAGAATGAAATTAACGTTGTGCACACTGGACGCGATGTTCGCGAAGTTATAGTTATAGTATTAATATTTCATTATAAAAAATATTTTGGCAGTGAAAATCTTTCTTCCATTCGTACCAATGTTGGTATTTCAATAGTAACATCATTGAAGTCGGTTGGTAGATAACACCATTTTGACGCTGTGATTCAAAATTGTAAATATGTTTTGTATTCCATTTTTAATAAACAATATGGAATCTTATTTTTCATAATAAAAACTGAATGTCTCTCATAAAATGGACATTAAAATGACCAGTATATTGTAGTGGTATTGTCTCCTGTCATAGTTTAACAGTTACACGGTACACTGTCACTTTTTTACACAGGCAAGGTATATACGATCCTAAAAAATAAGAGTAAAATTTGAAGTCTAATAATAGTGATCTTTTTAGTATTAATATATTAACGGTATAATTTTAAATTATTCTTCATAGTCAGATTATCTTTGTGATTATTAATTGTGTGCATTGTGACATAAAAGTAATAATTTAAATAATTGGTAACATATCTTGTTAAGACATGACTGTGTTATCAAGCATGTTACATATAATTTAAATCTATATAATTTTCCATCGTACATAACGAGTATTATATCTGACAGGATAATCCTGAAACACTAAGTAGTATTAAAGCTTAACATATTACATCTAGCAGTGTCCCCGACTCTCAGCAGCAGTCCTGCGGTGTGACGGTTGCATAATGCAGTGAACGTTGATTGTGTTCGCTGTTCCATTTTAATACTTCATCCGCGACAGTTACGCTACGGTGTGATGGGATGACGTCCATATAGAAATGTATGTAGTAACAACATAAATAAAAATTCAATTTCGATATTAAATATTCAACGTTTATAGAATTAGTTTTTGTGTGTTGTCTGTTTGGTTTAGTGATATCGATTTGTTTATTTGTTTATGTATTGTTTAAACTTTATGTATTTTAATGGACCATATGATGGTGAGCGGTCATTGTCCTTCCTTGACATTATTAACAACAAAGGGCCAGTGGTACACTGTCGGCTAACAAAGAAAAAAACAACGGACTCAAGCTTCATCAAAACACAGTAGTTTGGTGGCTGAGTCAAGCAAGAAAATTTTAGGTGACCTGGTAGACTTCACAGAAAAACAGTAACACCAGAACTAATATTTACCAGTACCATTACCATATTTGACTTTATATTACTATTAATAATATATTTTTTAAGGATTCATCTTTCCGCCAAGCCTTTGTCACTTCTTACGAAACCAGAATATTCCGGTATGGGATCAGTATTAGGATGCCAGTATTAGAGTATCGGTCTAGAGACAGCTCCAATACTCCCAGTTGGCATGAAAATAGTTCTTTTCAAGAAGTCAATACTTTACTTAGATTACACGTGAAACAATTAAATGTGTAATTGGTTTTAAAAAGAGTCATATCTATTTGAATTATCTGTAAAAAAAATATCGTTTTCTGTTTAGACAATTTGTGTTCCATTTACAAAAATAAAATTTACGTGGTAACATTTTACAAGAATTACGTGGCTTGGATTTACATGACAATGTACTTTTAGTAGTTTCAAGGGGTAATAGTAGGTGAAGAGGGTAGTTTTTATATAAGTCTGATCATGACGTCAAAATACCGCAGTTCTCTGATATCGTCCACTTGCTGTTCTTAACGTTTTTTGTGGTTTTTTAATGTAGTTGACCTCTTAAATGTCAATAAAAATATTGTTATTTAATTGAAATATGGCCCAAAACACATTTTTTTTTATAATGGCATCATCTTAGATTCTAATTATTTTACAACTAAACGACACTATATATATATAAGCTTGAACGAAATACCTTACTTCACACTACACAAGGCTAACATTATCAATCATTTGAATAGGCCCTAAAAGGGTACAATGATGCTTTATGTAACCCTACGGGAGTTCAAGTTGTTCAAAAGCAACCCTTCGATGCAGAAAGTCGGTCAGCGGGACCCCGCGGTAATTAATGGACAGACGGTTAAAAGCCCGTTTAGTGTTAACTATTATTATGATCAATAATTAACATGTTGTGTTGACTACCGGACACGATAACAGGATGATTCATACATAGTTTTGTTATGAGATTATTATTTTTGTGGAATACAGTTTATTTAATGAGGATTAGAGATGTAATATAAAAAATTAAATATGCTTAGAGGTGTGTTTGTTTGTCTCTTCACGAATAAACAGAGCGATGTTATGGTGGTTTTTTTTTTCCGTGCAGATACTTGGGGGGATGAGAGTGCCATACTTTTTGCCGATTTTATCATCTCTTCTGTGGCTAGATCTATTACGATTGACATTTCAGTCAATTTATAGAAACTGTTTAACGAAAAGCGCCTGAAAACCAGCGTTAGAAATAAATTGACAACCTTTTTATTGCTGTATTTTTCCAATTTTCTTTTTTCCCTTTACTAACCCAAAGCTTCGTAAAGTCCCCTTTGAAGTATCTTCAAACACTTGCGATAATCAATAAATATAATATATCGACAACCGTAACATATAAAAAACACGGATTAATAAAAGCAAACAAATTTACAATCAAAGTTATAGTTACGAATACTAAATATAAAAAACCGTAATAGTCGAGTCATGAACATTAAAACTATTTAAAACTACAGAAACTAAGAGTCATTATCCAAACTCTCATGAACGAGTAGAAACGGCGAAATAAACTCCGCAGTTCAAGTTTACAAATAAAATGTTTCCACTACAATAATATAGGTATATAAAAGTTAGATTTAATTAATACATTATTTAATCGTAAAAATATATACCTATGTGCAAGCGAGTCTCTTTGACAGTATAGTAATACCATAAGTCTAGTCCTTGACTGGCATAGCACCGGTGATCCATTGAGTGTCACAAATACCCCGATCAGATGGCTCGTGTATCAAGATATCAACTCACAACTGAAGTAGATCGCGCGAACAACTCACTCACTTCTATCACTTAACGATTGCGGCAAACCCTCCGACTGCGAGCGCTGTATCGCTGTATCGCTGTATACATATTAAACTCAAAAACCATCTGATCCAAACGGTGATTCATAATTCGAGTCTGGTATCGATCGTGGATGTATCATTGGTTAATATTCCCGGAGCGCCGCCGCCTCCGACCATACTTATTGAATAGTTATAGATTATTTATAAACGCTGGCGTTGCTAGTTCGACTCATGGATTTTCAATTCAGTTTTAATCCGGCTCGTAATTAGTAGTTTTGTATAATTAATGTTGTTACCGTTTAGGAAGCAGTGTACGGGATAGTGGTGCTTTTAATTTTTTTATTGTTTTGCGTTAATAGTTTTTGAGAAATAAATCATTTATGGACCTGACTTATGACTAATGAAATTAAAGGTGTAATTGTTGAAGATTTTGTGATTTCTTGAAAGATACATTTATTTTTGTAACAGAATTCAACGTGACGAAACACGAGCCATCTGATCTTCTTCCTAGGTTTTGTCTTTATACAACCTTAGTAGACTTGTCAATTCATCACTGGCCTTTAAGAATATTTAAACCTTTAAAGAAACGTTAAATTGAAAGTCCAAAAAACAATTAAAAATGTATCACAATAAAGTTCTCATTATAAAAATTCTAAAATAATAACTGATTGTAACAAGCTCAATTTTACATGTATCTAAGTTAAGACAATGAATCGTATATTGGAATTCATGTTATTTAAAGCTGGGGCTCATTGCCATGGATACGGCTGCGGCGGTGCGGGTTAAGCCGGATCAGCGGCTTCGGCAATTAGCCGCCATTCGTTGCGGCTAACCGAACACCCGGCGGCGAGATACGGGTTAAGACGGGCCAGGATTAAAAAGAATTTATGGCCCGCTGAATTTTGGGCGAGTGAATGCACGCTTCAAAACATTTCAAACTACTCGGCTCTTAATTTTGGCAATAAATCTGCTCACGCTGGAAGTCTTCATCTGGGCTTGACCGAGTTTCACCGCTGGGGTGAAGCATGTTGGACAGGGACGAAGCTATCGTAGTACGAAGCTATCCTATCCTTTAATAGACCCTTGGGTCTTTATCAATTACAGCAGATGGTGCTCCTGCATGATGATAAGGTTTTTAGGATGACTCGCTTACTCATTTACGGGCGATATATTGAAGTGCCAATGCTTAAATGACAATATTTTGGGCTCAAGCGAATAATTATTTTGACATTAATTTAAATTCTTCTAGCATCATTAATATTAGGTAATCGTGTTGTTTTTTGAGCATGATTAATCGTTATGTTTATATAAAATAAACGAAGGTAGGTTTGTATGTAAATAAATGCATAATCCATGTTATAATTATAATTGCGAAAGTGTGTTTGTCTATTTTTTGTTTCACAGCGCAACGGAGCGTTGAGAGAACGACAAGTACTATAGGCTACTTTTTACCGCGAAAAAAACATCTCTTAATTCAAAATGAAAGAAAATGTTTAATTTATTGTTAACAAAGCGTTGCCTAGCAACCGATGATAGAAAAAATAGACAACCCTTTTATTGTTGTTCTTTTCTCACACGCGT
>DWPA01001358.1:0-18971 GCA_018251375.1 Calpodes ethlius | reverse complement strand
AATCCCTTCGCTTAGCAAAAACATTTTATGTTATTACTTTGAGTTTTCACGATTTAATATACTTTATACGTCTGTAGGGTATTAAAAAATAATCATAGATTTCATGCCTCATGCAACAAATTGGAAACGAATCTATGGAATTAAAAAAAATATTTTCGCTAAGCGAAGGGATTGTTGGGACAAGGAAAAAGTTCTAAATGAAAATACAACGTCGAATGATAATTATTTTATTCTTAGATTACCATACGTATCCTCTACATAACGCCTGTAAATAAACAAATTGCTAAATTTCCAACGTCTCTGCTTCCAATCCGTTAACACGATATCTACGTCCATCTCAAACAGGAATACCCTCATAACCCCGATAGATCACTACAAAAACCGATTACAGATTCTGCGAAACATACATAGGTACATAAATGTCATGTGAATAATGTCGTTCTGCCTTAGTTTTCTTAACTCGTTCGGCTTGGGTTTAGGCTCAAATTGTATCTAACTAAATTGTCCATAGGGGGTTTTTAAAATATCATTCTTCGTTCCCAAAATATCCAGCGCGAAAATCAAAAAATTGGAAAAAAATACTTTTTCCACTATTTGAACCATAACTTTTTTCGTTTTTGACTATTGATTATTTTTTTATTTCTCTCGTGAATACGCGTCTTTTGAACTCTTTTGAATATCATATCTTCACAATTTTTCGAAATATACGGAAATCTTTTGCCTGAAATTGGAACGAACGCAATTTTTTTTCCAATATTAAAAAATAACCAGACAGTTATTATTCAAGATGATACAGGTAAAAAATATTAAATCTATAAGTTATTAACAGTCTATTAGAAAATTTCAGAAACCTTAAGCATAAAACATTTACTTTGCTTCTTAACGTCTTTCTATTGTTATTAAGTGACCTGGAACGGGAAAGAGCAGGATTTCAATCTTCAACCGTTCGCACGCCCTTGACCTCACCTTGTAGCTACGTAAAACATTCGCTAATATACTCTTCATTGCCAGCATTCCAAAATGGCGACCTAAAATGACAGAAAAAACTAATTAATTTTAGATAGTTAAGAAATAGGTATATTGACAATGTATTAACGCAACAAAAGTAACTTAACAAAGTAAACAAAAATTATGTTATACAAATTTTAGTATTTCACACCTTATGTGCTACTCATTGCAAGCAATTGAAAAAGTTTGTTAAATTTGTTTAGACATGTTCCTTCTTAACTTAAACTTAAAGTTGATACACTAAACAAAAAATATTGTAATAACTTATATATCGATGTTGTGGAAATTAGTAATATAAAACAAAGGATGAGGGTTTAGAGTTCTGTCCGTTTGTCCGCTGTTCAGTTCAAAGACCCTTATTATTAGCTGTAGTTTGAGATGGATGCATACATTTATCCATCCCAAAATGGCCGTATTTAGTAATTTTTATACAACTTAGTCGGTAAAATTCCAGTTCATTTCCATCTAAGTGACTTGAGAAAAATGGATAGATATAATATTGAGAACAGCCGAAAGAGGTAGAACAAAAAAATAGTGTATGATTTTTAAGCTACTTCCGCTATATATAATATGATGTTTTTTCTCTACTATTCCATAGTGTAATAGGTATATCATTGGCTGGGCGTTCAAAAACATTGTGGGTGTGTGAAAATCATTTCTAAATATAGGCATTCCATGCTTTAAAGTGCTAATTTTTCTTACGCAATACTCACAGAGCGATTACGTGTGCGTTTTTATGACGTAGGTGTCGACGTTCGGCCGAAGCGACAACAGAAAGTGTGAGAAAACGCAAAAAATATTTACACGGTATTCGTACGTACGTCGTCGATCGTTAACCGTATATTTAAAAAAAAATACACCTCATAATCGCCATATAAACGTGTATTTAATTTCTCAGAGAACAACTCCTATAGCTACGTAGCTAAATAACATCTAATATTTTTTTAATAAAGCTTAAGCGATATTACAGGAAGATTAGATAATGATATATAATAACTTCTAGAAAATTTGACCTGGGTTAAATTTAAACTTCGGTTATTATAACCGGAAACTACATATTTAAAAACATCTGATAATATACAAACCAATACAGTTCCTAGTTCCGTAGCTGAAAGGTATATAGGCACAAGGATGTCTCGTAGCATTGAATTCAGGCAGAAATCTGTCCGGTTTGAAACTATCTGCATCAGGTCCCCAGATTTTTTTGGATCTATGCATAACAAATGGCACGACAGCACACCCTACGCCAGCTGGTACAGTACAGTTCGCTAAAACATTACAGAGCATTAAAACTTTAAGACTATCCAACCTCCATCCAAGCTACAATAAACATTTTTTAGAAGTGCGGTAATCAAGTACCTTCAAGTCTCTTTCAAAAAACATTTGAAATATGTTTTTAAACTGTTTAAATTGGCGAGTAGGTGAACAAAAAATAAGGTTTTTCCTCCTTTTCTTCTCCGTAAATACAACGGCCATGCATTAGATATTACAAATAATTCTCGTCAACGGCAACTTTATGATGTGTCTCATTTCTTTTAAAAATAGTCAAATTCATTACAATACCCTTATTTTAATTATAAACAATTTATTAGTTATAGATACTTACACAATTTAATTTCCTTATCAGTTTTTCGCCCAATTACTGGTACGACAGTGTACAACCTCATTGTTTCCTTTATAACTCTTTCCAATAACTCCATTTTATTCAGATCTTCTTTCGTCGGTGATCTATTAGAGTCATTAAAAATACCCTGCAACCTGAAATAATAAAGTAGCATTATATTTTATTTACAGGTGTATCGTGGTCGGCAAGGCAAAAGTCATGTAATAATATACATTAAAATTCAATATATATTTATCTGTGTAGTACATATAGAATTGTCGAAACTAGAGAAGCAGATTGACCAAAATCTTTATACAAGATAATATCTTTTCGTGCATTTCTATTCAGTCCAATGCTTAGCTGGTAGAGAATGCTTTGAACATAAAGCTCGCCATTAGTACCGTAATATTTCTATTGTGGTCAATAAAGCTTAATGAATAAATAAAAATCTTAATATAATAGAGTTTTGTTCTATTTATTTTTAGTAGTAATTATGTAATAGTAACTACTGCACCACAGCAAGGTATGGTTTATAAAACCGTAATCATTATTTTTCTACTGTGGTTAAACTAAGGTCAAAAACCTTTCGATTTATTAAATTACCCCTTAAAAACAAAGAAACAGATAAATAAATCTTTTCCGTATATTAATTCTTGTAATTACTTTTACGAATTTAGAAATAGGGCCTTTTGAGGTTTTAAAAAAATATTTCAAATAATTTTAATTTTCACCTAACTAATGAGCCTGTAATAAAATATCGTAAAATATTTCTGATACATATCTATGTTTAAACCGTTGTAATGGACGTGTCATCTAAAGAACTTGTGTGCGGCCAATGCCTGTCATACAAAATAGTTGCCTCTCAAAATGGTGCGTGTACAAAGAATTCGGATAATTGATAACTCAACCAAGAAAATTTGGATGAACCGAAATATTTCCAAAATCATTAAGATCCGGTTCATATAAATAATTTTGTGTTCCTCTGTTTATACGCTATAAATCTTGTGTCCAATCGAGATAAAAATCGAGGTGCTGGATATACATGCTATACTCACAAAACTCGTCATCGAGCAAATTCGCTTGACGTCAGCGTCTAGCTACATTAAAAAAAATTTGTACACCTCCCAAAGAAATACTTTCGTCAAGGCACCAGACCGCGTAGAAGGACATTCAAATCTGCAGTGGGCAATAACTTGCATGAGTGCGCCAGACTAGCCTCAAATAGAGAGATGTGGTGACTGATTGTGAGACTGAACGCATAAAAACACGACCCCTCTCACAAGACTGATACGACGTAAAAGAACCTAATAAGCCTATCAAGATTCCTGCTAAGTTAAGATATAACGACATTAGTTACCTTAAATAAATGGTTATGAAATGTACCATATTAATTAGAATTGAATATTTTTAAATCAGTACCAAGTTTATAGACCTAATTAGTTTACTAGCGGTAAAAATAACCGATTATTTTGACCTGTAAAAAAACAGAAGCGCTCTCTCAAATAAATTCTTAATTCTCGAATATATTTCTTAATTTCTAGAAATTATTACTCACTCTTCATAGACCTTCTCCTGTATATCCTCGTGGCATCCCAGCAGCAACAAGGTATATGATATGACCAGCGCCGTGGTATCGTTACCAGCTATAGTGATGGAGTCGATATGTTCTCGTAATTGTTCATTAGTAAACTTCATGTCTCCTCCGAGCAACAGCTCCAAAAGATCCTTTCGACCTGTTGAATCCAAATATTTTATCACTACTTTAAGAACAAACAAATGGAAAACTTAATACTTAACCTAATGCACTCATGAATTATTGATTTGTTTTGCTGTAAAATGAATAGGAAGTTGTGGGAACAGGAATTTTTATGACGCTACTAACAGCCGCAGCCTAACCATATTGTCTATGTCAGTGACATATAAATGTTTGCTCCGACCTGATTCGAATTCAAGGTCCTTGTTCATGATCTTGTTCTGTGTTTTTGAATTGTATTATTTTTTATACATATTATATAATGCTGAAATTTTAACTATTAACTTAATGAGAGACAGGATTGTTAGTATTGGTCTTAGCTGCCTTTACAGATTCACGCGGACGGAGTGTATCGCGACTGTTGCAAAGGTTGTGTTCTTAATTTGCTATCTCGAAAATCACGAACGGCGACGGTGAACTACATGGTACCAGGTTTTCTAATGGCATGCTAAAACCATTTCATCCTGAGGAGAGATTCATAATAGATCTAGCTAACCCATAATAGAACGCCTACCAGACCAATTGCAGGTTGTAATGACAATTAAGAACAGAAGTTATAACGCTTACCAGTTGCGTCATTATTTGCACAGGATTCAAACAAAGCTCTTTTCTTCTTTACTACCTAGAAAAAAAAAATGAATTAATTTTAAATTAAACAGGTAAAATATTTACAGTGTATGTATAATGGTATGATGGTAATATAATAAATGATTATATTCAAATCATATGCTATTATAAAACGAGTTCTCAATATGTGCCGCGTCTTTTAGACCGTATGACATCACAGACTGAAGCGCTGCGTGTACGAAATTATTTGACGACCCCGTAGCCTAGTTGGTGACCCTGCCTGCGAAACGAGGGTGACTGGATTCGATTTCCTGCCAGGGCAGATATTTATGTGATAAATATTTGTTCTCGGGTCATGGGTGTTAGTGACGTGTTATTTGTGTTGTCCATGCCACCTGCGACATAGGGAATCCTACTGCGGGGGTATGAGTGTGTTAGCATTTAAATTTTTATTTATACATATTAATCTGTGAATCACTAATAAATGTACAGGCTAAAACTAAACGTTGTTGTTTTGCAATCTGTAGTGTTAATATATTAGTATTCCCACTAGCAGATCTCGTATGTTTTCCCGAGTACTGACTTGGGATTACTTGGATTACTCACTCGATCATATATTATGATGGTGGTTTTGTTTATGGATCATATTATTATTAAGTAATCTATATTATTAATACTCATTTTATTATCTTTTTAGAAGGTAGCCTGGATATCTATAACCTTCTCATTTGAGTCAATTGCCAACCGGCTTGTGTTTCGGCTGGGAGTTCTGGAGCTAGATCTTTCTTTCTTTTTTCCCTTTTCTTTGTTATTTCTTATTCAGCATTATATCAGTGATACCATTAGTTTTGCGTATGTTTAAGAGCGAGGGTACTTACATACCATCCGGTGTCCCTCCTTGTTATTTATCAGCCATATACATAAAGAAAGTTAAATAATAGTACAATAATATGCATTATGTATAGATAGCAGTAATAATGCGAATATGAAACTAAAATTCGATATGGATTTTCAGTATGGACTAAACTTAATATCTGCGCCAGGTTATTCGTTTTTAAATCTATTTTCCGGTTGACATCGAATATTAGGTCACAGAAAGCAATAAGGCAGAATTGATAAAGAAGCGTAGAGGCAAAATTCAGATAATTTTGAATCTTTTTTCAGCACAATGTTTTGGAGATGTCTGTTTGTATTCTGCCGAAGTCAAATACGGCAGTTGTAAAACTCCTTTGTACCTATATCATAAATATATCTTCGATTCAAACTTAATGATCTTCAAGTCAGAGATGTGGTTAGTTGCTTGCGAAAATTGAAAGTCATTCAGCGTATTATTGAGAGATGTTATGCTTAAAACATCACTATGGTATTTCCAACCATCAATTCCATGACGAGCTAATGTTTCTGAAATAACTCGTAGAATAAATCAGTAGAGGCTGTTATGGGTATATCGATGAGTTGAAGATATAAGTAGACTTATAATTACAAAGTACAGGTCGATACGAGCTTGGTGGTGCACAGTTTCTAAATAATGTTATGATAAATTGACTAATAGACCAAGAGACCGTGAACGCCAGACCTAAAGTTTTGCTACGTAACGTCCACAACAGACGTAGGAGTTATTGGTTACTATGAAGTTTGGATTGCGTGGCTATGACGTAGGTCTGGCATTCACGGGATCTACGTCTTTAACGTCTATAGTCAATGGCATGTTATATTGCAACCTTGAGTGAAACCAATAAGAACAAGGTAAACATAACTTATGACTTTCTAACGTTTCGCTTTGGGAGATAAGATATTTGCGTTCATAAATTCAACTCGCGACCAATACAATTGTTACGTGCTCTTTTTTATGATTAAGCGATTTAGTTTACATACAAAACATGACTATTTTTTTCGCTTTCCATTAGATCTATATCTTATTTTTAAAGATTCTATAGGACGATGTAAATCGAAATTCAAAAACTTTCAAATTAAAAATGCGTGTGCTGTTATTTTATGTTGGTTAACCTTGAAGTAACTGGTTCTACTCATTTGCACTAATGAGGCTTCCTTCACCTTTAAAATTTGAAGCCAACTCGGGCAATCAGATATTAAATAACATTAATTGTTGACATCACAACTTTGGCATTGAAATGTGATTTTCAAGCGAATTAATGCTTTCGATGTGTAGATAAATATATTTATTAAGCTGTAAGACTTGAAAATTAAATTTGTATTGCATAATATTGTAGATCGACAATCTCTTTGAACTTAGAAACTTTATATCTTCAACGCTTCGGATCAGTAACGTTGCCTTCCTAAGTTGGGGACAATGGGACAGAGTTATGTAGGTTATTGAATAATATTCAAATTATCGGAACCCTTTGAATATTATTAGCAAGTTTCCTTGATCACTAACACCCGTTTTATAACTATGTATAACATATCTACTGTTGCTAAGATTAAATTTCCATATTTTGAATTTACATCTTTATTCTAGTAAAGACAATTTTTGAACATTTATTGAAACGCAAAACTGCAGTTACACTAACTTTTAAGAGATAGATAGATTATAGAAACGGGCCGGAAGTCATTCGAATGGTTATTGGTTACGTTGTCAATCCATGTTATTGTGAGACAACAGTCGTTAAGGTATGTCGGAAGCTTTCCAACGGTATACGAACTTCTGACACTCGAAGTGGCAACTAATTACTCAACTAACTTTCGATGTTGATGGTAATTTAGAATGCTTGAGTTACAGGCCTCAAGTGGATTTTTACACGGAAAATTTATTAACACCTACATGCGCGTAATAAGATAAAAACACTTTTATAATTTTAATAGTTTTTTTATTGGTTCATCATATTTACCTCAAAGTTAAGTTTAAATTCTGGTGGTAAAAATATTTTATTATTTGAATATCCATTAAGAAAGTTATTTGAGAAAATAGAGTAATTTCTACTTGGATGAAATCATATTCATTCTGAATCGTGATTTATAACAATTCATTTCTGTTTGTTCAGGGGGCCATTATTATGACCACATTCACCAATGTTCGATACTAACGAATACTTTAGAAAAGTCGAATCTGTAATTACGAACTGTCACAACATAATTAATCTCAATACGGTTCGTAACATGTAAACATCTATATGTTTTTAACCAACCGTTAATAGCATCGAATCGGATGACGGATTGATGTCGTAACGAGCGATGAGGGAGTAAAACAAGGGCTGCAAGTTTGTATGAATGTCCGTCGTAGTTGCTTGCATAAGATTGTAAAATATTGGACATAATAGAAGTCACGTTCGTGTATTTTCTGCACGTAAATTAGCACGGAAGTCCATATTAATGTACATTAACCACTGCAGATGTCACATGTATTAGCATACGAGAATTAGCATAATTACCAGCCATGTACTCAATAAAAATTGATGGACGATAGATCGACAGTCAAATCGTTTATAAGTTTGAATTCATAATACAAGAAAAAAACATTAGAAGTTATTATAATACGATACAACATTTGACCTTTACTTGATTAGTTAATTATTTTTTCTACGAATGCGTGATTTCTTTGTTAAATAAATAGGAATGAATTGTATTCCTATTTAAATTTGAATTATTGTTTTTGAAGGTACCATTTTTACGATTCATATACTTAATTAGTTATAATGTCTTTGATCTCGTATTTACCTTCATGTATATCGTTAAATTATGGTAAGTTATACGTTAAACGAAAATTCTGTTTACATTTATTTACGACTTAAGAAATTCTGGTTTGCATCGGTGATTTCGTGAAGTCGATTTTTAAACTCCGCCGGCCTTAACCCTTGTCTACGAAATGTAGGACACTCGTTTGGAAAATTTAAGTTGTCTAGCTTAAAAGATTGGCTGGTCGATAGTATGTCAGTAAGTCAAAACGGAAGTAATTATATAAGAAGCAGAAAATAAGAGAGTAAACGTTCATTTCTCAGTTTAATATCTTCCCCGACCAGTATTTGAACCTGGGGGCTCAAGAGTGTACTTAGCTTTTAGCACAGGGAGGGAAGGGGGGGGACAGACTTATTTGTCCTGAGATGAGAGGAGGATGCCCGACTTTTTGGCTCGAGCGAGGTAAACCAGTTTTTTTTTCACGTAAAGGGGCAAGGGCGAATGCATAATAATTAACAACTTTCATAGACAACAATAGGGTCGTGAGGGAAGATATGCAAAAAATAATCTAAATTTTAAATATATATGTTTTCTAAAGTATATCAAAGAAAATAAAGTTTTATACCAAACAAAAATAAAACAATATAGGCGTCACCTACGTTAGTAAATATAGTTATAAGTACTTACGTGTCGTACATTCTCGATATATAAAAATAGTTCTGTACTTCAGTTACGTGTTTACTTGTAGTCAATACAATAAACCCGCTGATAAGACTCCATCGCGCACGAATGAAATGCATACGGACAAAGTGAACATGATAACTCATTCCGTCAACAATGGGTATGGCTGTAACACTATTGTAGTGTTCTGTCGCGATCACCAAATCTTTCCCGTATTCACAAACAATACTATGAGGCATTATACTGATATAGAAAGAACGGATCAATAGTTCGTATTCCCATCTTTGTCTTTGGCATTGTTTAAGAAACTAGAGTGAAGAAGATGAGAATACGGATTAATTACCCGTATTTTTTGTTTTAATTTCATAAGTCTTTGTAATATGATTAGTGAATACGGGGGTTTAATAGTGTTGAAGAAAGAAAATGTATGTTAAGTTGTGTATTAAAGTATTGACTTGTAGGGCACCCGGTTTTTCTTTGTTAAGATTTTGTTAAAAATAACCGATACACTGCGAGTCCCAGATGCCTAGTACAAGAATTTATAACACTTTTGTATTGCATCGTGTGAATGAAAAAGGGGGGCTGAGTTTATAACTTCAATAACATAACCAGTTAAGTTATACTTCAAAAGTAGACTACAAACGTCATTGAACAATACAATTTTACGTTAGTACTATATGAAGGACAAATATATAAATGTTTCTACAGAGATCGTTTTTTACCGAATGAAAGGAATCCTAAAAGAATGTAATGTTACAATCTATTCAGTTTGAGTAGCAACACATCAGATCACTTACGCAGATTGAATGAAACGAGAAGCCTCGCGTGGAAACAAATTATTTTTTTACTATAATTTAGGAAATTTCTTGCTGCGATGTTTATTTGTACAGCGCTATTTCGAGATTGACTTAAACATTGTTAATTTCATACAATATGAGCAAAGTAACCAGCTGTACTCTATTATCTAGCTTATTGTATGTTGTTAGATTTTATTGCCACTTACAAAGTACATTATATATTATTTTTATTTGAGCATTTAGATACATGTACGTACATACTACATAAATATATAGTATCAGTTAATAATAGATCTTCACGTGGAATCTATTCAAAGAATTTAATAAAACTTGTCACGTTGACACCTTTCATTATAATATTCATAGGGTTGTTGATGGTTACCTTTTCTATTGTAGGTACATACTATGTAAGATGGTATGGTGGTAGAAATATACGAAATGAAACCTTTAAATATTCTTTAATTATGTAAAGTAATAAATATAAATAAAGATTTTTTTTCTGTAGGTACCTAATATGATAGGAAGGTTTAGTTTTTTAAGGTCACCCGATAACAATGTTGAACTGAACAGTCCATACAATATTTGATCGCAAATACATTTATCAATAAGGTTACATTAGAATATTGTCAATGTTAAAGCTGCTTTACATACATACAGCGCGGCCGTATAAATGGCAATAGCTACATTACGTCATATGAGTGATAAAGCAAGAAATGTCGGGCCGAGTGGAATTATTTCGTTATTAACGCGCGGGGGATGATCCAGGTCGGTGCGCTCCCTCGTCAACGATGCGAGACGTCAGTGGACAGTCTCGGGTTCATCATCCGCTTCGCTCGGTGAAGCCAAGCGCTCCGCCGCCCGCTTGCGCTAGTACCCGGGCCTCTTGCTCTTCACAGTGCGAATGGCACCCGCAGTCCTCTCTTAACCGCGAGTGAGCGCGCTGCTTCCCGCAGCGCGCCGTCCGCACGCAGTAGGCCGCACATGGTGCGTAATGTAAACTACCAACATTATATTGCGATAACGTATGATTAACAATTAGTTTCGACAATACGCGCGCCTCACTTCGCAGTTTTTTTTACTATTTGATCCCGCTGAATCGTAACTTTTAGAGTGCCCATTAATCCAGTAATAGTTTTAAGTATCTGTACATAAATGGAATGTGTTGTTAATTTGCGCGACCTTGAAAGTACTGCTCGGTTTTTGTGTTTGTTTAAGTTGACAACGGTACCGATAATTATGAAGTTGTATGTTGTGTGTGTTGATTCGTTCGACGTGGTTTGTTTCTTTTGAAACTAAAACAGGAAATAGCTGCCGTCGACGACAGCCCGCGACGTTCTGTTGCGATACCTACAATTTCATGTGCTGATAAATACCTACATATAATTGAATTTGAACGAGTGGTTATCAATCCGGTTTTGTTTACGGATTCAGGCTGATGTTGACCTTGAGGGTAAGAAAGGTAACAAAGATTGTACAGTGCCAATTCGTGTTTAACTTTACAGCATTGCCAGTCTATTTTAGCGTCATGTACGTGAAAAGTTCCTACCTAATTGAACTATCGATGATAACCGTAAAGCGCAGCACTCCATTTCATTCAACATCTTAGCTGCCAACTGAAAACATCTTAAACGTTTACCTTATCACTCTTCCTAAGTATCCACGGCAGCGTGAGATACACATGCGAGAGTACAGTTAATAGCGGTTTCCGTGATCTTGATTTGATTAAATCACAGTCTACTACAATGTTTCGAAACAAAAGTAACAAGATAGGTACCTAATACGTATACCACCGAATGTTTGGTAAAATTATTCAATTCAATTTTAAAAACAAATCTACTTATTATCGGTTTTATTATTGAGAATTTAATCAAATTTTGGGAATTTAAGGAGGTCTTAAAAGAAACCTACTTACATCATAGGAATGCCTGATATTTATTTAAGTAGCTACCTAGGTATAGGTTTGTATACCTGGGTCATTCGACATTAGTTTCTTCACTTAGAGTCATTTTGTAAGGTTAAGTAGGGAAATATGAATACAATTAGGCGGTAAGACCTGGTAATTGCTTGTTTTATAATAATTTTTATTTTCTAAGATTTTATTTTAATAATAAGCCATACTGATCTTCAGATTTTTGTATATACATTTAAATCCTACACCCTTTGAACTATAAACACAACATCAAAATCTTTTCAGTTTGTTTAACTGTCAATCAATCGCTGAATTGCAAATTAATTTATATCTATTTAAAAACGTTCCTATTAACAGATAGCAAAATTGCTAACACTTCAATTGTACTTTACGATACAACTTATGATAAATGTAAACAGTAGATAAGGATTACTTGTACTTAGGAATACGAATATCGGAAGTCTAAAACATACTTCGAATAACAAGACGTTTAAGGTATGCAATGATTGTATTATGGACCATAATTTAGGAATTTGCTTATTGCCTGGATCAATTCGATCTCACTGATGAGTGACTTAACTGTATGCTAATACCAACCTTAATATTAAAACCAACCCTTCCCTGCCCGACGTTTTCTATGAAACGTCTAGAAATACCTGTCTATAAAATATGAGTTTCTTTTGTAGGCTCATAATAAATTTAACAGACCTGACAATAGAACAAAATCAATTCAGGGCTGGTTCACATATGCATCCGTCATATACTTATTACTTAATAGATAGTTTTATTACGATTCGTTAAAAACGAAGACGTTCTTATTTTTGAACCATATTGGAATGCCATAATTATGACGGATTCATATTTTTATGACGTATCTAATATTTTTATTGCGAATGTGTGAAAATGATCACAAGAATGTGTTACTGAAAAAATAAAAGAGCATCATTTTAAATCACGATCCGGTAAAAATAACGATTCATCACACTAGGAATGAGTTACCTACTTACTCTCTATTTATTCTGCATGGAATATGAGAATGGCATAAATTATTCTGAAAATGTTCCACACTGAGTTACTATTATATAATGCGCATAAAAATGTGTGGAACGAATGGTAGTGCACGATTTTCAAATATTATTAGAATTAGTTTCAATACTAGTGTATAATCACATGCCTAATATTTGAAATAGAACTTTAATATTTCCCCAATTACATTATTACGAAGTTAGTTGGAGAGCGTGGAGCTTTGTATAAAATTATCCAATTTAAATTCCAAAAACTATTCATTTTCGGATGGAAAGTTCTAGTTTATAATTTGGCCTTGTTCGAGATATTTTAAGGTAGCATAGGAAAAAAAGATAATGACAATTTGTCTCATGGTGTGGTTATTTTAAATACAACTGAAACTATACAATTTTTTATGAACATAGCCGAAAAACGTACAACCTACACTAAAGACATCACCGACGCCATCCGATAACCAGTCAAAAAAAACTTTTAATTACTTTAATACTTCTAATAGTCATTATTACTCTATAAATTAATATTATAAGGTAGGAATCGATGTAAATAATACGAATAAAAAGCAAATTAAATAAGTATCGAACTCTATACCTGTAATAGAAGAATTAAATAAAACTTGCAGTACATTAAGGCACGTGTTGTTAGGCCTTTAAAACTGATCTAGGTTTTTATCTTGTTATTAATTTTTAATGCAGTAAAAGCCGAAAAAAATTATAATGACGAAATTTTAATGCACAAAATACTTTAACCACTTTAAATTAAAAGCTTCATTAATTATGGTATTAACGTTAAATGCAATCTTATTTTGGATGTCGATAAAAGGAAATTAATTCTTCATTTATCGCAGCATTCTTCATCCATACATGGGAGATTGAATGTGCTCTCGGTTATTGTCGTAATATACGTCGCATTTTTTAATATGCGCTATAATTTCAATCATGAAGAGTGTGTATTTTAGAAAAAAAATTTAGTCGATTGAGGCTCATAACACTTAGAAATGGTTCATACGACTAAATCAGGTCCTCTTGCTTGACGTAGATTGTAAACAATTTCGACTATTCACGTTTTTGAAACATGGCGTCTTTGACAATTTACGACTTTGACAATTTGGCCTATATTCTGTTAAAATTGGTGCAGCAGTTTTGATTATTCTGATAGTTTTACACTGTTTATGGTGAATCTGAATAAAAGTCACGTTACATGTGAGTAATCCCTCGAAGAGCTGACGAATGAATGAAGAATAGACAAATGCATAAATGAATGATGAATATAAAACCTTTTATGTAGATACACATTATAATGATGATACTGATTATAAAGATGACGACCGTTGTTATCATTAAAAAAATCGAAACAAAGAATATGACGTTCGGCTGTTAAAATATAATGTTCGTCATTAGTGATTTTATTGGTGTTATAATCATCCATTCATGTGATAATACTTATGTCAAGTTTGGTCGAATAAGCCCTTAGTGGTAGTAAATATAATCGTGATCAGAGTACAAATCTCTGCGGTTGAATTAGTGGTTTTAGTGTTCTGTGAATCGAAAATAAATCACCAAGTAATTCGTCATTGGGTTTCTGTAGTAACTGTCTTAAATTAACCCTTAAGGGTACATTCCCCAGTACATATTATGCACAGCACGTAAAAAGATGAATTTTTCACTAACTCCAAAACGTGACCCGGATAAAATATTTACATGAATGTTTCTCTTTTGAGGAAGTTGTACCTTATTTTCATGAAATTGAAAATGATAATAAAATGAAGGATTGTAAATTCAATAATATGTAAGCAATAGCTTTCACTTTTTCTTTTTTAGATAAGTACCAAATTAACCATCTCTAGAGCCTATATAAGCCTATATGGAGTCTGTATGATAATTGTAATAATATTGCAATACTGTAGTTTGTGAATTGGAGAAAGTAGTTTGGTAAACCTTAATTCTAATGAAATCTTTAAACATCTCAGGGCAATATTACAGAATTTTCTAATACAGCCAGGAATTTAATAATTACCATGAAATAATGTCTCGGGTTCCTTACGTTAGTGAAGTTTAGCAAACGGCATTTAGCGACAATGATTTGCGGCGATTGTGTAATTTCTCCCTTTGTCTGATTAAAGTTACGCTTGCACAAATTCCGTGTTTCTCATCCTTGACTATACTAAAATTTGATGTCTTAACATTATTAAAGAACTACTAAATTATAGTTTTGAAAACTAAGATCAGGCTTTTATTGTAGCGATCCTGCTGCTCCATCATCATACGCTGGATGTCATCTAAGATCAGAGTACCTCTTAGGACAAATCAAACGAGCCTAAAATTGATCAGGTCGCGTCCTTTATTTCAAAGTTCCTATAGTCACCAGGCCTCTGCATCATTTGACGAACTCTATGACATCATTGTTTGTATTCTTTTTATATTTTATTGCTTATTTATATTTATACTTTAACTTAACAAGAAATGGTTCTCTAGTGCAGTGCGGTTTTAAATTTCGCACTTTTTAAATTGTTGTTCACTTTTCTTTTGTTGAAGTTTTCTTGTATTTGTTTACTGTGCATATTAATAGTTTGTTTTTCTTGATTCACATTTTAGTGTATAAAATAATCTAGCTGTTGAAGCTGTAAAAAACGTCAATGTTTATTATAGTTATATATATATATATATTTAGTAAATGTTTACCTAATTGAAACAAACATTGAAGTTTGGGGTGTTCCATTACTGATTCAAACTATTTCTTATTTTAAATTAGACCGAATTAAACGCAATGTGAAAAATTACTTTGAGAATGGTTTAATAAAATCAGTTTTATTATGATATGATTCAATATAAAAATAAAATCACTTATAAATAAAAATATGAATCTGTTTATTAATTATTTAATGGGAATCTTGCAAAATCCGGCCTAAACACATTTCTACATTACTAGTATATAATAATGTCTTAGTCTTAATAACTAAGTTATAATCTTTACTAAAATGTTCAGAGCCGATACGATCACTTTAAGCTTATGAAGGGCAAGAAATGTTTCGATCAAAGAAATTTAGATTGTAATCACTAAGCACAATTCAACACGATGGCCGATCAAAACTTAGCCTTTGAAATATCTTTTACTAGACAGTGACGCTATAAAAGAAGGTTGCAAGGGTCTTAAGTTATTTTCGATCGTTACCATTATTTATATTTTATTTATTATAAATGAATTTCAAGTGGTTCTGCTATAGTCAGATATATATTATAAATCTATATGTAAATGTCTTGCAACATAAACATTACAAGGCTAATAAGAATTCATCTTAAAATTTCGTTCCATTTGCATACTTTAATTCACAATTTTGTTTCATTTCATAATTCATTTTGTAACTTCATTAAATTAAATTTCCTAATTATGATGTGAAAAAATATTCCTACTTTTCCATTCCACTCGCAATCTGTAGAATCCCTGAGAATGTATGAAGGTTTATTGCAGAAACCGAATGCTCAGCTTTTGAACTGGTAGGTATTGTTAATTCATTCGGTTTGAACTTAATGAATACTTCACGAATGTACAAGTGCAGTCTTGCGACTAGTACCCCAGCTTTTGCCTTGCTACGATAGAAACGGAACTAAACGTTTGTGCCATGTTAGAAACTAGTAACCCCTCTTTGCATAACTTTGCGATACGTAGTCATAATAGAAATAGGAAATAGTTAACATAGGAAATAGAAATAGGAAATAATTTATTTTATAATGCGTTTTAAAGTCTTGCATTTTTAATACATAAACGTCGTGGAACAGTGTTTATCTATTGATACAAATCTAATAGTTAGTAGGTTTTGAGGTTAACACGTTCAGACTCTCTGAAATACTTTTTTATGCTCTGTAGTGTTAAATAACGGTAAAATGGACCTCCATTCAAGTTTCGTGATTGTTTTATTGTAAATGTAAATCGTATTGTAACAAAGTATTACTTTTTTTAACACAATATAAGCTGTACTTTTAATTTAACCGTTTTAAAATTCTATTTCTGTAACCATTCTGAAAACAAGTCGAAGTCACGTTGAGTTATGTTGTAGCAATGACAGAATTCGAAAGGTGAAATGTCGTTATATTTTATTATATATTATAAGAAAGCTTTTAAATATTTGGCGGTATTTTTTTTATGGTAGGTATTTAATTAGTAAATATTTCAGGCTAATATTTGATTTTATCCAAGGATTGGCGCTAGTAGCGCCCTCGAAAATGACATTCTATTTAATTAATTTCATACTTTTAAGTTACTATTTTATTTCATTATTTTTAGCCAATTAAAAATATTTGTAAGCTATTAAAAAGGTTTTACAGATATCCGTGGATATATTTACATACATATAACTACCCATTTAAGTATGTGTATACTTAAATATTACATCTATTCCATATACTATTGATATATTACATCTACATTTGTACGGAAGGTCTAAAGTTTATCATAATTAAGTATGTAAATATTTTGCAGTTCTAAAATGTAATTCAGTAATTCAAATAAACAAGTTGGGTCTCTTCATAATTGCGGATTCGTCTTTTTATGACATACTGTTGAGTATGTTAATTAAAATGATTCGTGAATGTGTGAATATGCTCATAAGAATTTATTTAGCACTGAAAAAATAAAAACGAATTGTTATTGACCACGGTCCGGAAAAAAAAAGATTCGTCCCAGTGCAAATGAGCCCTTAGTAGGCTATTCATTGACATAATTTTCATTCTAACGTGTTAATTAGTGAAGTAATAATGACATAATACGCAGATGTAGCAAACAGTTTAGCGCACTAATTAACACGTATGCAAATGAACTAAAAATAAAATTGTATAGGACTCGCTCCATTAATGTAGCGAAGCATTTTTAACCGATTAATTAAGTTGCATTCAGTCGTTGCATTTAAAACTAACGTTAAAGCAGGTGTGGCATGGACATTACAATGTTTTTTTTAATATTCCTGAAACTTTGTTAGAAGCAATCTGTCAAATTTCAACTTCGTGTGAGCAAGTAATTTTAATTCAGCGACTAAGGTTTGGCCCTCACAAACATACTTACAAAGTAACAAATATTGCAAATTAAATAAAAGCATTTTATAAAATGCTAATCTAATGTATCCCTTTAATTTATATCATATAATAAATATATTTATATATATGATGTAACAATGATATCTACGTACTTACGTAGGTACTTAATTATACATAAATTCAGTAGAAATATACTGATAGAGTACATTATTAATTCGTTTATTATTAAAGTGCAGCACACTTCAAAACATCGTCATAGTAGTGCGATTGTTCTCATTTATTCCACTCTAATAGACTTATATGACGTTTGTGTTTTGAAGCATGAAGCACGCACATTCTTGAAGCATATGACTGGAAAGAAAATGTTTATTCATATAGTTAGTAGATTGCTTCTAATTATCGATTATGTGTGAGGTCATTTGATTAACTTGTTGAAAGAAATATGCTGATCGAGTAAATGTTTCGGCTTCAGCAAATATGGAGTTAATTTAGGTAAAAATATTTTTAAATTAAATAAAGTAAATAACAGAGTAGGTATATATCACGGTTATAATGTGAGTGTGTGTGTGTATACTTGACTAATTTGAGCCAAAATTTGATTTGAAATATAAGTAAGTACGGCATATAACTGATCATATTTTACGGGCGAAGTATTTACACTTACCGAATTAAAAACTATAGTATTTTTAAATTTCCCGATAATACAATATGTTTCATAGCTCAATATTTCGGCCCGTTTACTTTTCTTTTGATACAAGGATTACATAATATCAGTAATAGGGTACTTTATCTTCAGAGATTCAGCCTTGCGTGCCCGCAAAACTTAGTTAATGTTGTAAGACTTTCCTTGGACTCGGAAAAATTGTTAATCTGAGAAAAGATTTATACCGTTTTATTGTGTACTTCCTTGTAATAATCACGAAATGTATTTTTAATTTTATTTGGACTAACTTTATTTCAAATTGTTAAG
>DWPA01001357.1:0-18986 GCA_018251375.1 Calpodes ethlius | reverse complement strand
GGGCTGGCTCTAGACGTGGGGACTTACAATAGCGAAAAGCAGTTACTAATTTTTTTACACTACAAAAGTGTGTTTTTAGTTTTTTAAACTATTCATTTATTTTTTCTTTCTACTCCTACAATTTAGCTACATTTTTCAAATTGCTATGTTGCATCTGATATCTTTGTATCGTAATATTGTACATAATTCGACGATGGAAAGCAATCTTGCTATAAGCAACCTTTAACTAGAGCCAAAAAAGTTCAGAAAAAAAATCATAACACAAGTTTCATGAACAGCCATAAATAGAATTAAAAATACCTCCAAATCTCGTTTTTTATCTACTTACAACAAATATTATGTTAAATTATTTATATTTAGAAAATAAAAATACTTTAGACAAGTAGTTTTTAATTCATCGTAAAAATATGAGACCTAGACCAATTGACGCGATTTTTTCTTATTCCAACGGTATATATACCTACCTCATTTTCAGTATTTTGGCTACTTACAGCAAAATTGCTTTCCGTCGTCGATATATTTTAATTGCAACGCATTTCTAATGTAACGACCAAAAAAACTAAAACTTAATTTACTGAAATACCAATTAATTTTAGGCTATGACCGTAGCACCCACTTAAAACGCGGATGACGCGAGCAAACGAAATGTGATCGTGTGTCTCAATAATTAGGTTTCAAATTGCCCGAGGAGTTTCATATAAAATCCAATTCCCACATGAATGATCGCGGCGGAGTGGGGTCAAAAGTTGAAGTTGGTAAAAAATCGGCCGCAGCTGTTAGGCACATGGCGGGGGAATCCATGATGGAAAAACGTTTAATAAAACTGTTCGACGTTCATTTCTTTTACTTCGATATTTTTTCGACGGTAAGTGCGAACCTCTTTCACAGTGTTTTGTCACTTGAACGGTGTGCTAACTCTTCGTTTGAGATGTAAATAATGTGCCGCTAAAATCAAAATAAAAAATTTCCATCTTTGCCAAATTTTACACTTGACAGTCAGTGAAAATTGATTTGCACTTGTTTGCTTAATTTTGCAATTGACAGTCATTGAAAATTGTTAGCTATTTTTTTTTATTTTATAATGGCAAGTTTGATGTCATCGCAACCGTTTTTGCTGATTATGAGTTAATAAATACTTATTTGTTGATAAAACGTACTAATTTAGTAAAAGTCTATTCACTCTTAAATGCAAGACAGAACGAGAACATTAATTATTAGCAATGTCAGTCATTTTCGTTACTACAGCATCCTTGTGTTGAATAAATTGTTCACATATTTTAGGAACATTTTTAATTTTTTTGATATGTCAATTGATTTTGAGATGAAAATTAGATTCAATCGCTCTTGATCGCGATGCATGCTACTGTAAAATTAATTAAGGTATGACGACCAGTAGTTCTAGTGATCACTAGGCTCTGTATCATTAAATATATGTTAAATAAATGTCAGGTGGTGGTAACTGGTTAGTTGCCTCCCTGTTGTTATGTTCCGGTCGTGGCCTTGAGAGTGGTTATTTTTTCTATCTTTTCTCTTAACAGGCAACGTGTCGGTTTAGCCTTTGGTGTTACTAGTGACAATGGGTGACGGTGACGGGTCACTATGAGGATACTATGAGGTGGCTTAGCAACTTGTTTTTCGACTATACGAAAAAAAATTTATTAAGGATAGGATAACATAAAGAATAAATGTTATAAAAGTTAGAGGACGAATACTAAACAGTATTCCTTTTAATTTGGGTGTCTTGTTTCTCCCTTTTTGGGTTTTACCTCAAAAGTATGAACTAGATAAATTCAAAAGTTTACAACGAACTTTACTTAACAAGATTCCCAAGTCTTGGAAGGGTTCTCCGAAAGTATCGATAATTACCTACTTCTGTTGGAGTTTTATTTGCTTTGTGCTGGAATTTGTGTACTGTTGTGTTTTCTGTATGTTTCAGTTTAGAACTTATGAGAGATGGCGGCAATTTCGCGGGTTACCGAAAATTAATGACACTTTATGTAGCTTTTAAGAGTTGGATTGAACGGTGCTGCTGTTTCGTAAACGTTAAATATTTATGGATTAATACTTAGGTACTCGTTTTGATAGGGATTGAAAGGACTTTGTTGAAAAAAATTATAAGTATTGTATAATTAAAATGAATTCTCGGTGAAAGTGAAGCGAAATAACGATGGAGTTTGATGTAGTGTAGTTATTTTTTTATAAATAGTGGACATAAGAACTGATTATCCATTTGATCGTAGGACTTCGCTACTTTCGCTCATGAACATAATTTTCACCAATGCTATCAAAAAGAAAGAAAGAAAAGACTCGTCGTATTCCGGCTTTTAAATAATTAGTAAAGCGATGGAAGATAACATACATAAAAATATAATCCTTACCAGAAGTCCTACCATCAATGAGAAGGGTCGGTTACTGTAGGTTTTTGCGACACCTTGGTCTGCCGACATGGATTCATTTTAAATCCTGAGCAGACATATCTGTCTTTGAGCTTTGACTAATTTGCATATTATACGAATATATGAGAGTATTTAATTGTGTTCATATTTATTAGATTAAATAATTTATGTACTAAACGCTGCATTTTTGACGTATAGTATTGACGTTAGAATGACCATGGGTAATGAAAATGCGGATGCGTGTAAACAATTTTTGCGTTTTCATACACTTTCTGTTGCCACTGCGATAACGTTTGACCTTATACGTCAAAATAACCCACCGCGTAGTCGCCGTGTAAACCAAACGTTTGTGTTTATCAAAGTCTGTACTATACAAAACACTTCACAAACTTCCGCGTCATTTGCCCAACAGTTGGCAACTGTCTATTTGCTTTTGTCAAATAACTTGAGCGTGGATCTTAATTACAGTCATCCGTCCAATTTGATTGGGCCCCGCATTGTTTGTGTAGCTACTAACAGGACAATTGCACTTGCACTTAGTCACGGCTGTCGCAGGGTTAATAGCACCGAAGTGCTTCGCTCCGTAGGTTTCCCATGTATTGTCGAGTTATAGGTTAAGTACCACACTGGTGAGCATTTGTTAAACTTCTCAAGTGTCTGTTAATGAGTTTGAAAAATTGGCACGCATTTTTTCCTAAAACTAATAATTTGATTATTTTGGTTTCTGTTAATTAGCAAATTGTAATATTATCTGTGATCATTTGCATAGTTATCAAACCGGACCACCATTCAAAGGAACCGGTATTCGATTCCCAGTGAGGCATGAACTTGAATGATGTGCTTAAATTTCTGTGCTAAGTTTGGGTATGTGAGTTTTTGTCTTTAACAACAACGTATCCTAGTTGGCAGTGACCCTGCCCGTGAAGCTAGAGATCCCAGATTCGATTCCCGGCCGGGGCAGACATTTATGTTACGGATAAAAGTGTGTTTTCGGGTAATGTGTAATTTGTGTTTGTTCATGCCACCCGCGTCACGGAATCTTAATGTGGGGGTATGAGTGTGTAAGCGTATCTTTGTGTGTTGCTCGTGGTACTTACACACTGGATCCTAGTGTACTAATGTGTAGCGTTATTTCTACTTATTTAACACATGCGTATCTAACGACAGAAATCAACAATAGAATGTCGCTCGGTTGAGCTTTAGTTAAGCTTCGTATCGATAAGGTTTCATCCTCGTTTAAGTGTGTTTAAGTTAGTTAAGCGTTAATTTGCTTATGGTAATTTGATCACCTTCGTGATTACGCGTAGGTAAGTGTGCCGTGAGTGTGAATAATTATTTTATAAGTTGTTTGTTTGTGTGGGTGACGTTGGTAATGTGCGGTTTTTATCCTGTATTTCTAAATATCGAAGTGAATAAACTAAGTTAAGCTAAATTTGTTTAATAGCTGATTAGACATTACTTATTGAAGATTTCATTACATATCCATACGTTTTATAAATATATCGATTATCGGACCAATTTGCACGGTTCGCATTACCGCAAATGATACGAAATCTTATAACTAGCTTTGTTTTTCCGTAAAAGTGTTCTTTATTAGATGTATTTGATAATTTACGTTACAATAAAGTGAAGAAAATAAGGCACAAAACAAAAAAAAACTAACGTACAATTAAAACAATATTTGTAGTTCTAAATTTAAATATAAAGATATAAGAGGCTGTTACGTCATCAAAAGATATTAATGAAGTTTATTCTGTTACAGGTATGGTGACTAAATACATGGGATTTCGTGGATTCGTGGACTAATCTGTGGTAAAGTATTTAATAATACGTTTGTGAGCTGTAGAATTCCGTTTGAGGTAGTAGAACCCATGTACGGTTCGTCTGAGGAGGCACCATCGCTTCATCTTTTTCTGCCGTGTAATATTTGTCTTATAGAAATATTGAAAGTTGCTCTAGGTTGTCGGTTACACTTATACAAGAGGGCACCATCTATCCTCAAGGATCCTCAGGGGATGGAGGCATTGCAAGTTTGTTTGCTACCTTTATGCCCAAAAAAGCTTTACATTATTTATTTACTTAAAGGTTAGGTAGGATACAACTATAGTACTTACTATAGTTGAAAAAAAAACGGCGATGTAAAACGATTGCAGGAAACAACTTGGCCGTGCTTAACTAAATCGCTGACGAGTTACTTCGCCAGACGCATCGCATACTCAACGTATGGGTCTGGAGTAAGTACGCTAGGTCTAGGTACTCTAGCAAGTATAGAGGGGGAAATGACGCGCCGAGACAACGCTTTGGTTCACACTTGAGAGCGCTCGGCTTAGTTTGTGTCTACCTAAAGATCGACGCGTGTCGGCATGTGTGACTAACGCCTTATAGTCCAACCGCATCGAACTAGTTTAAGTTGAGCAACATTACGCAACATGTTACATGCAACAACATGTTTCCACATTTTGCTATTTGTTGAACGTTGTTCATTACATCAATATAAATTAACAAAATGTAATTCATCAACAACGAATAAACACTCCAAGCTGCGGGACGGAAACAACAAAATATTTATCGATCGATGCCACATGTTGACTGTTTTCAAAAGTTGAAGAACGTCACTTAACTCAGCAACATTTACTAGCAACGTATAACTTTTTAATATCAAATGTACACATTTGGAAAACGTTACTTCAAGTTCATAAAAAACTTCGAAAAGGACTTTCCTCTATTATTATTTCTTAACATTGAGACATAATTACTCTTATAATAAGAATCCTTAAAATAAAAATATTTAGCTGACTCGTTCTACAGACTAAAAAAAATCACTAACTACATCAGATGGACTGACGACCTGAAGAAGACAGCTGGTATTCGCTGGATTTAGAAGGCTCAGGACCGGTCTGTATGGCGCAAATTAGGGGAGGCTGTGTCCAGCAATGGACTTCCTTAAAGGCTGATAGATAGATAGAACTACATAACTATTAATTATCTTAAGTTGAGTCAACATTGTAGCGTAACTCGCAAACGTAATAACTAATTGGTTATCATTCGATTAGGAAGTTCGGTCTATTACTCATATTCAAGTCTTGTAGTGCGAACGAGCACAGAATCTATCGTATACAGTTGCAGAAACAAACTTTAAATATTTAGCAATATTTTAAATTCAATGCTCCATTATTTAATTGCGTTGCTCTGTACACAATATTTTAATGAACTATTAAACATGATATAACGAGTTTGTTAATTGGGCTTTACAATTGCCTAAAGTAATTTTGTGCAACACCATTAAATTAAAGATTCGTTAGCTGTAATGCCTGCATCCTGTATTGATAATTTAAAAAGCTTTGCGTACCGGACTGATGGTCAAAAAAGTACGCAATTACACAGCTTCAGTCGTTATTTGTAAGTGGTGTAAACTAAGAGACATTATTTAAAGTTGCGATAGTGAAAATTTGTTAGTAATCGGCAACAAATCCCATATCGAATAGTTACATAAATTATACAAGGTTTATCGTGTCATCTGCAAGATATCCCATATAGTATCAAGCTCACAAAAGACTCCGAAACGATTTAGAGGAAACGCACAGTCAGCGTGGAAAAAACACAATGGCCGAAGGGTCTGCGTCCCTCCACTGATCACTCGGTCTTGCCGAACTAACAAATGAATTGGGAAAATCCTTCCCCGTCTATTGCACACCAGCTTAGTATGATCTGAAAATAAGATCGTTGGAATATTTTCTATTCCACTTTAAACCGGAGGGATGCCACGAATCTTTATAAAATATGTATCGTTGTTTTTAATAATATGTTTAGTTGCTAAACACGTGCACACATTCATTAAAAGAAAAACATAGACATTAAGACTGATCGAATTCTAAAATAGACTTAGATTTTAGCCTTCGAATTGGTTATTCTGAATTTAAATTTTGCAAGCATTATATACACGGATATTAAAAATAAAATCGAACTTTCAATTATCAATATGATTCTAGGGGTTGGCGCATTAAACATACTATTAAAAGTAGCAGCCGACCGTGAATACAATCTGATTGTATACGAAACGAATGACCGCTTCGTATCAATCATAGCAATTATTTTATAACCTATAATACTGCAAAATTAAGAACATCGGAATCAAATTAATGAAATTAAAATACCACGTGTTGGCCAACAACATTCAACGTTCAATTCACATAAAATAATGAATTTTGAAAATATTTATTTAATCCGTAATGTGCGAAAAGTTAGCAAAGCCCCGGATATAAAACAATTAACGGGATGCAATTTCAAATTCGATAGAATTGGAATACCTAAAAATATTAAAATATTCATCGGGTATTACAAATCTATTCGAAGCGGCCGCTACACTTTTGCTTTCGATACCGAACCGAACGAGCATTCAGAAAATTTAATTTCCGTTGACAGATCGAACAATTTCGCTCCAATGTGGTGTTCGTGCACAGTAATTGGGTCAACCCGTCGGACAATGGAGTCCGACAATGTTATTATTAGCAGATCTCTCACTCTGTCCGTTGCTCAACTTATCAATCATTCAAGGGGCGTAAACTTTGTAGAAAATTCCGAAAAATGAGCTAAAAAGAAAGTTTTCTTTCGGATCCGTCGTAAAACATTTCATGACTTGTTTTTTGTTCTTGAGTGTACAAAGGCAGGCGTTTTTTTACAGTCTACGTTCTTTTGATTTCAGTTTTATATGAAGTATTGGATTGTGTGTAGTAATCGTCTTGTTGGGATGACAGCTCAACCCATCCCGTTAGCTAGTATCTTTGGGATTAGAAGAAGTGAATTAATTAAAATTGATTTTAAGATAATAGATGGATGGTGAACATTTCCCACGTATGAACAATGCTATGAGATCTCACAGTGAAACAGAAAGAAAGGATCGATTTTTCATATTCCCATCTTTGTCTTTGGCATGGTTCAAGAAAGTAGTGCGTAGTAAATGACAATGAATCCGGAGGTTCGTGGCAAAAAGTTTGTAGTACTTCTTCGAGGGCATGTTGAGTTTAAGTACCCGTGTTATTGTCAGATAACCGTCATTAAATCATGTCACATGTCTACGTTTGGGAAATATCAGAACTTCTAACAATTGGGTTTGTCACTACTCTCATCTCGGCCTTGTTACTGAAATACCTTAGCGAAGTAGGCTTTAGCTCTTATAAAAGAATATAAACCTAATTCCAGAACCTTGAATTATTCACTAATAAGTATTATCCAGTATTATTTTCATTCATCGCGTTTTTTCGTTTCGCTTTAAAGTATGAAACTTCGCGTCCCTTAAAAATCTTTCTTTGATCATAATTTGAAAATGTACTTATAATTCATTAACTACGACCTAGATTCATCAGTTAAAGATAATAAAAAACATATTTCATTCCATTGCAATGTAGCTTCTACTCTTTATTACCTCTTTATATATAACGTTCAATGGAACATCATACATCACACTCGTTGATTAAGTAGCGGTTCGGGACAGAAGGAGTCTAATCAAAAGCTCAATTTACACAAATCGAGCGTAACGCTCGAAGAGATCTCCGTTAATCTACCCAATCGATTATATTGGTGAGCTAATAAAGATTGACGAAAGACGAACATCATCTATATAATTACTTAGACCATGATAAGGCAAAGACATATCTAAGTAACGTAGATTTAACAGTAAGTTATTCCACTCAGTCTTGGAGGATTTAATGGAATAAATAATGAAGTTTTAAATATTGACGAACTTGAAAACATGTTGAATTTGCTTCACTTGTATGATGTAAATTAATGACAATCTTAATTTAAGACACTGTATCGAAATTAATTTTGTATATGAACCAAACAAAATCACTGAGACACGTTAGAAACGAGCGGGAATATGCCACCAAACAAAATTATGCAATCGATAAATATAACGACTGATTTTTTTTAATTATTCCAACAACTGAGATATTTTTATACTAGTACTAAAAGTAATAAGAAACAACAACGCATAAAAGTAGTTTGATATGATTTACTAGAAGTTGTTGAGAGAACACTCATACAGAAGCGGCCACTGCAACCAATAAACAACTGTGAACTAAAATAAACAAAGTTGAAGCTGAATTCTGAGAACATAGATGGAGCGAGGGCACTTGTATTTCAACAATAGCACTTACGGTTTAAACAGATTATACAGAATTGGATGAACTACTCAACGTATTTTAACTGGATTCCGCTACAAGGTTTAATTTGCAAAAAAAAAAATGTCATTTTCTGCCCAAAAAAGAAAAATACTATTCAATTTCAGTATTTATTCAGATGAATTTGTAATTTAGTTTTATAAGTGTTGCTTCTTGATGTAATTTTAAAATCATTTATTCCTACAAGTGTTTCTGATATTTCTTTAGTTTTTTTTACCAGCTTACTTCAATTACACGATAAAACTAGCATTGAAACGACTTTAGCTTCAGTTATATAACTATTCGTTCGTAAACAGCTTAAACTGTTATCATTCGATTTGTCAAACGTTTTATAAATTCATCATCTTCAACATATAATATAAGCTCTTCTAGACAAACTCTATAGTTAAATAAAGTTGTAAGTTTTTTTACTATAACGTTTAGTCTAATTAGTGATACTATATATATTTTTATCTTTATCAAACTATTTTTATATTCTACACTAACGTCTTTTCTTTACTTTACTACGTAACTAAATTATTTCTAACTCAAAAGCTGTCTTAAAGATATGCTGCTCATTTTTGCTACCACCATATATTATTTTAACTGTATTTGTCTCTTTTAGTAATAAATCAAACTAGATACATCCCTTATCGTGAAATTTCCTGCCTGTGTCTTTGTCATTTGCGTCGAAGAACTTTTCAATGGGATGTTTCCGAGTAATTGCTGAGCAATGACCGGAGAATGATGCGTTATACACACGATACGATATCCATTGCAGCGTATGAGATTTCCAGTATTATCAGTTAATATCTATCAAGTTATCTAACTATATATTACAAATGTTTTACATTGTGAAACATAGGGTTCTGTCTCAGTTATTACTAGTTTTATGGCTCTCTTTCGTATTCACTTCTATGCGTCTTTTTGATTTCTTTCTTTGATCTTTTCATCATCTTTTATAATAATAATGAATATAATAAAAGTCGAATAAACTGAAAGCACATTGTACCACCTTTTGACTCAATTATCATTTAAGACAACTTCTCAGAAGTAGTTCTCAGGACAAATCAAATGAGCCCAAACTCGACAAGACTGCATCGTTTTATTTCAAAGTTTATATGGTCACCTTCTAGGTTCTTTGGTTCTAGCTACATTGGAATAGCTCCAATATTATTATATGAATTGGTATTTTATTTACTCAGTTCAGTCGAATATCGGAAAGTAGGATAAATTTAACGTCCAAGATTTTGTTACCCATAGTGCGATAGGTATGCTTTTGATACGCTAACATCTTTAAACAGAGATTTAATAAAGAGATCACAATGCGCCGGCAAGCGAACTCACTTTTATCTTATGTTCTCATTTGCGTTGGAGAACTATTGAATGCGACATTTGCTGGTAAATTGTTGAACAATGAACGCAGAATGATAGATGCGCCTATTGTACTCTTTACAATGGACGTAACTTCAGTTTGTGTCTCGAGTTTTGTGTGTGTTTATACGAATTATTATATTTGTGTGCGTTTATACCTATTATGTGTTTGGCTACTTACTTGAAAACATCGATATAAATATTATGTTTGCATTTATCGTTGTATTGCAGATTTTTTATGGTTTTTCATACGATGTTGAGCTACAAATGTTATATTCATGAAAAAGATTTCCTTACCTGTTCTATACTTGTTTAAGAAATGTTATACTACGGCCTTAGATAATCGTGTTGCTTTATTTATAACTCCCACCGCTATCATGTATCACGATCTATTTGTGTAACAAGATATTGAACAATAAAAAAGGTTTTGGAGATACATAGTAAATCAATTAAGAATAGGATTGATTTGAGCGTTCTTATTTTAAATTTTGTTTCTATTCTAATTTCCACATTAAAAATATAATAAAAAAAAAATACTATTCTAATTTCAAAATTTTCAACGGTTGCTGCTACATCGATTTATGTTATTCTAAAAGCTGAAAAAGTTTCAATATGTAATATGTAGTTGCAAAATCCAAGTGTTTCTCAGTTTGATACCAATAAGCGAACAATGTGAAAAGTTAGTCACATAAAGAGTTATTGTGGACTGAGTAAACAGAGGGCCCCAGACAGTGCTGCGCTCCGATGAATTCCCCCCTTGTGCGGAAACACGGGGAGCGAATTCGAGCGGAGACGACGCGCCACGTGTCTTATTATTGTATTAGTATTAGGATGTAGCTGCACGAGATAATACTCTTTTGTGAATTTAAAGTGCTTGTAACTGCGACGTCAGCGCATCCAAATGATGTGGATTCAACACCGGCATTCGAGCATGCTTGATTTTTATACGTTTGAAAGATTATACAAATTCTTTATTTATAGTTTTGTTCAATTTTGATTTGGGTTGGGTTGCCATTGTTCTGCTATTAAGTCATTTGTGATTTTATTCAGGTGCCTCTTAATTGTGAATTTTTTTTTGATGCTTGATTTAACATATTTTATAAACATAATAATCATAATATTTCTGCTAGTTCCATAAACATCTGAGAGTTATCGTGAAAGAAAGGTTTTCAAAAGTCATTTGTATAAATATAGAGAACGTTGAAAAAAAATCTCGTTCTGCGTTTCTAAATATTAAATCGTCACGTGTGTTTCCAATCTTTGCTTGATATAAATGCCGCTTTCGGAATAGTCTGCTTGTAGCGGTTTTCGTTTTTTATATTTTTATGCGGCCAGCAAAATATTCACCATAATCGGATTGTAAATATTTATTACAAGATCGGAGAAGTTTTATTTTCATAATATATTAGAAGAAGAAATTTTTAAATGTAAATTATGTGTAGTCCGGTAAATCCTTCCGATTTAATTTGAGGCTTATTTTGATATCTTTAGAATGAAATTCATTTTAAAATCGAAATTAATTTGCAATATGCGATATGTGATCTCTTTTTATTTAAATATCATTTCCAGTTATACTTCGGATAGTAAATTCAAGATTTAGGTCGATGAAATAGAAGCCTTCGCTAACTATTGCTTTAAATCAAACTAGACGGTTATGTAAAACAAAGGAGTGTAGGGCCACCGGCAATATAAAGTTCCATTGTTGCAAGTTAATAGATTATTACTTGAAAAATCGTCATACAAATAACTTCTGTGAATTTTTCACAGGTTTGGATCACCAACCACTGAGTTGGCTTTGGAATTGATTCTAACGATAATTGCCACTTTAAACCTAAATATTTCGCAAACAGATTCCTAAATCAGGAAACGGTCTTTAAAATATATGTTTGACCAATGGAACTGAGGAAAAAAATAATCATCTCGACTTTACGTGTAAGGGAAGTACTTTGATTTTATTTAATATTTTAATTTTCTAATTGATTTGATAAATATGTATGTCTATCTATTCACTGCTGGACATAGGCGTCCCCTAATTTGCGCCACCCAGACCATATGTATATTCATATCTCAACGAATGACTAAATGTCTCTGCGCCATACTGCGGTCGAACGTACGAACAGACATGACGAAACTCTACAATGATAATAAACGGACAATAAAAACAGTCCCACTAAATGTCATTTAGCAAGTGACATAAAATTAGAACTAGACACAGTTGAAGGAGAGAAAAGGGAACATTTTAAAACTACAATCGATGACACAGAAGCTGCGGTTTACGAAAGCGATATCTTTCGCTAAATTGATCGTGGATACAAAGAAGTTTCTCGACCTTTCCCCGCCAGCCGGCTGTCAGCAAGCACAATGCTCCATGCCTACAACCCTACAAGCCATTCAATTGTTCGACCGCTGACGCGTTTGAAGCTAGTAACAAATGGCGCCCGATTTCGTTCAGCGAAAATCAAGTTTTTAATTTTCTTGTACGCGTCCATTTTCTTTCTTTGATGTTAGCTTGCAATGGAATGGAATTGGTGTCTTTGTGGTTTTATCACTGAAAACACTAAAATTACAAATTGTCTATTGTTAGTATATGTTTTGGATAAAATATTCTTATTGTGTACTTTTGTCTTTCGACATTAACATGTTTTACCGACGACTTTATCATAAAAATATATCTTAAGCGTAATCAATATTAAGTCATTAATGTTATTATCTTTTCTTAAATCGTAACTAATCTTGACCAACTATCACCCGGTCCCTCATGTTTGTTTTCTTGAGTCAACCATGAAATGACTCATCGTGTTCCGTCTGGGAACTTGAGAGTTAGTTCCTTCTTCTTTCCGTCAATACATCGGTGATAGTGATACCTTTAGTGTTACTGATGTTCAATGGGACGGTGATCACCTATCATCAGCAGACCAGGTGATCTGCTCGTCCTTCGGCTATTTAAATTAAAAATGGCAGTTCATATTTACAATATATTTTTTTGTGTTATGGTCAATAATTGATTGTAAATATTGGTAGTTAGTTTCTTAGTTAATGTTAAAATGGTCAAATGCTGTTAAAATTTAGTAAGAAATATAGGGTTGTCGTATATGCAATCATATTAACTACTTAAGAAATAAAGAAAAAAAATGTTTATTTAAAGCAAAAATCGAGTTAATTTATAAAAAAAAATATCTATTGTTTAGTTTGCCATTTTTGTATAAATGTTTGCAAAAATATATATTTTTTAAATGCAGACAGCAACGAAACTATAGACTTTCTGATGTTTGGTAGTTACACAATAACATCATAATCAGCATCGACGTGTCACGCGACGTGACCAAGAAAAAGGGAAGAAGACGGGAGTCCCTTATACCTACTCCGATTCCGCACGACCTCAATATTAGCCTCTAGCTAAACTATAAAGCCGTTACTCAGTCACATCGAGAAGGCTTTACGCATCTATGATCCTTTACTCAAGTTTCCACAGTAATATTTACCGTGTTATCCAATTCACTTACCATACATCACTAGTACAACTTGTGTATGTCGTGGCGAGACCTTACTGTGACATGCGTCAAAATATCGGTAGTGCAAAGTATGTAGATTGGCTCCTTCAGACAAAGACGTGTAAATATGCCCCAAGCCTCCACTAGCCCCCACTAACCCCCACTAGCCCCCACTGGCTCCCGATCGGGCGTCGCTCAACGACAGCGGCTTCACGTTTCATCGCCCCCGGTGCTGACTTTGACATTTCTTCTCCATATTCACCGCCCCTGCTAGACTATGTTCTCGCGCTAAGTTTTCTATATCTCACATGTTTTACACGAAATAAATGGTAAATTGAAAATAGTAAAACAATAATATTTTTGTTTTAATCGTTAAATATGTTCTATATGATGAGCTACTAGACTAACTAAAGATAAAGTGTTGTAATAATGCCGACAATAATCATAACTATCGTTTATATAGTTTAGACATGGGACAAGATGTCGCGTTTTCACTCAGAAGGCATTTCTCTGAAAGTCTTAGAAGGAAAAAATAACGTTTATTTGATCGATAAAACACCGTGATCAACAATAATAATTAGAATAATTGAATCAATAACAATAATAAAGTAATATTATACTGTCTAAGTAAAAGCACAATATTATCTTTCAGAAGATATTAAGCTTATCTATATCAAAAGCTCTTAAGTTTCGTGAGATTTAAGACTTTTATCGTGTGCTTTCGTGGCTTGGGACAGGAAACAGATAAGTCATTTCCGGGCATCAGTTTGTAGGCGCGTTTGTTTGAATACTGATTGATTACGGTGAGATAACAGTGCTTTTGTCTTGACTGCGACTTGTGCAACAATAAAATATACCTCTTTACGGATATGTTAAAATAAATTATTAATATCGAAGAACACGTAAGAATGCAGGTTCAAAAAGAGAACATATTAATTAGCGATATATCGCAGACATGCGGACAAAAATATTATTAAAAAAATATATATTGCTCGTTTTTACAATGAAAATATAAACTCTTTCTATATTTTAATAACTTTATATTGCAGACAAAAATATTACTTTATTAAGAAGAAGGAATTTATATTTTACGTTTCGTTTTTATACACTATTATTTTTTTCTTAAAGTAATATTTTTGTCAGAAATGTAACGGTGTCCAAATATAGAAGGATTTATATTTTCGAATAAATTGCGACGTTGAGGACCGCGCATCTTTATTCAAAGTCCATTCGGCGCAGGATGTAAATCCGAACGCAACCACGCTCGACAAAAAGTCACGCTTCGGCCATAAAAATTGCAAAAACTGGGAGACAACTTTGCTTCACAAATCTCTAACGTTTGATATCAACGTTCATAGTTCGATTTCTGATTTCAAATATTTTAAACCCTTTTTTATACATCCCAACAGAAAAGTAATATTAAAAGTATAAAAGTAGGTATATGTACTAAAATATTTCTGTGCAGAGTTGTAAGTGAACGTAATTCAAAAAGTGAGGAGAGGACTTAAAATCCATTCCATAATAACGCGCGGTGTCGAGGATCGCGCATCTTTATTCAAAGTCCATTTGGCGCAGGATGCAAATCCGATGGCAACCGCGCTTAGCAAAAGTCACGCTTCGCCCATAAAAAACGTTTAGTTTGTGAGAGACAAATTCGCTTCTCAGATTTATCTCTTCACGCTCTCCGATAAATATCTGTTTAATGTGACATACAATAATGTAAAAATGTAAAACATGTGTAATATTACCAAATATAATCATAACATAACATAACAATTAAGTTAAAAATATACTTATATAATCTAATTTCGAATAAGATCGTTAGAATAAAAATTAGGAACCTTTCAAGCTATTCGCTAATTATTAGTATTTCGCAAATTGTATCTTGAAAATATTGAATCTTGCAGCGTACGTGAAAGTCTTTGCTAATAATTAAAATATATTGAACTATTGAACTGGCTACTTAACTATTTACTATATTTAATTGAAAGATCATTGTGCCTTACAAGACTCATCAATCTTCTCTTGCTTAGAAAAGATTCACCGATGACTTCCAAAGAATGTTCATCTGATTAATATCTATCAGAACAGGGTGGTGGACGATTCCCATTCTAACTATCTATCTATATATCTATCAGCTTTTAAAGGTCCACTGCTGGTCATAGGTCTCCCCTAATTCACTATTGAATCAGTAGGAACAGGAACTCAGTAGGGAATTCCAAATCCGTTTCTTTTCTAAATTTCTACACGATACACACACCATCGGTAGCGGAAATGACGTTGTAGACAGATAGCAGCAGGTAGTGGAGATTCAACTTTTAAACTACCGGTGCCGGTACTACAAAGTTAGAATATTTTTGTCACATTAAATCCTTTTCGTGGAAGTTTGCTTACAGAGTCACGTATTGGCAGTAAAAACTCGTAAAACTGAAGAGCAACTTGGCTAAGCTCTGCGGTCTGTGCGCTCGAGTTGTGTTCGAACTATTTTAGTTAATCGTTACATTTATTTTGAAAGCAAATGTAACTATCACATGACAACTAGTGTGTAATAAATAAATGGGCTCACTCTCTTGCCTCTTTGTGTAGTGAATGCCATGAAAATTCTTGAATGAGATTGTAAATACTATGTCCCAAGAACATATGCTTATTTGCTATATAATTTTGCTATTACCAGAAATCAAACCTGATGCTCGAAGTAAAAAGTTATCTAGCCCCAAGAACAAAGATCTGTTACATAATAGTTTGCTACCAGAAATCGAAACCGGTCGTCTGCGTTCGTTAGACAACGTTACTATCGACTGAACTGGCTACATTGCAAATTATCGTTAGAATTTTTTTTCTTTTGTATTTGTTTCAACGAGACAAATTATGGACTTAACATATTGCATGTAAATAACTCAATGAAATAAATTTAATAAAATTCGCTTTGTAATTTTATACCACTACTTAATACGATTCGGTCAAAACAAGGGATAATCGCATCAACACATCAAAATACATTGTGTGAATATATTTGTTACGTAAAATCTCTGAATCGGACGATGAACTCAATCGACAAAATCATTCAGCAGCACGACATAAAGACGTCGAGGACTATGAACATGGAATAAGACGCGGTCATAATTTTATTTTAATAGAGTTTATCTGGATCGAATAAAAACCGATAGTCCCGTTTTTATCTGTGGTCTACATCGCCGTCATTTTTTCACATCCTCGAGAAACTATCCTACGGGTCACCGACAAAGGGGCTGAGTTACGTGCTCTTTGTGAGAAAACGTCTTATAAATCTCCCAAGCTATACCGTTTAGCAATTGAAAAAATCAGCGGAGTAATAAATTCTTCGCGGGCCTGACGCAAGTGCGAGCGATTCGGTATGATAAGGGTGCAATGACGATTTGAATAAAGTGCTCTTCGCTTGTTTTGGATAACCGTAAAATAAAGGAGTTTGATTTACGTACTTGTTTTTACTTCAAATGTTGCTTTTGACAATAATAATAATTCGGAACGACACACGTGTTGGTAGTGGTATGTATGTTGGTGTATACTTTAATTTATCGTAGTGCATATATTCCTTTGTAGAAGGGAGGTACCACGCATGTTTTGAAGTATATACCGTCATACATTTTAATCGCGGATTATTGCAAAGTAGATTAATGTAGTAACGCCTGATACTATTAACTGTATTTTGACAATAATACTCCTACACTGGTAACAAAAGGTTATTAACTTAACGTATCGGGATTGGGCGAACATTCGGTTCCAGTCTAACAAGATGCGGTGAGTAAATTAAATTGATTGTTGTAACACGCAATCATGCAATGTTGTATATTCTGATGTCCCCTAAATATTATTTTTCAGAATTAATTAAAAAGTAATCAAATTGCCGTATTGTAATGATGAGGAGAATAGAATATCGAACACAGAAGTGCATCTTGAGAGAAATTTAAACTCGTATGTACAGCTGTAGACTAACCTTTTAGGAAATAGGATACTTAAATAAAAAACTTTATAAATATAATTGCGCTCTGAAGACTACGATGTATTTGATTTCTAGTCCATCCATCCATCAGCCTTTGAAGGACCACTACTGGACATGGGCCTTCCTTAATATGCGCCACTCAGACCGGTCCTGAGCCTTCTGAATCCAGCGAATACCCGCTATCTTCTTTAGGTCGTCAGTCCATCTGGTTGCGGGCTGATCTGTATTTTTTTATCCGAGTTGTGAACACCATTCGAGGATCTTTCTTCCTCAGACTTCTAGTACTAAATAAAAGATATACAGTATCACACAATTAGAAATATGTCAATAACTTTATTATACTTAGGTTAGCAAATAATACTTCATAGCTGATATGATCGGGTACATTTGCGTGAAATATGATAAAGTTAGGATTTATAAGAATATTGTTTGCAATCAGTTTCTATTCCAAGTATTCTTTATCATGCTTGAAATTTTATTCGTCTGTAAAATTGCTAGTAAAATCTTTTATAGCAGTAAGCTCTTTGATAACTAGTAAGATCTTTCGGGTATAATAAGCGTTCACTTTTAAAATCTAAATTGTCAGTTACAGAATTTAAAATTTCGTAGAAGAAAAAGTGGATTTATTTAAATATTATTCTATGGAATCATAAAATGGAAAATTGTTAGAAAATAATTATAAATAATATACATTTATTTAATAATATTACTTGTGACAAATTGATAGATTTTGTTATTGATCATTTTGCATATCAACATACGATCAATGCTTAAGACGTAATTTTGCTTAGTTCATGAGATTTCAAATATTTTTTCGTGATCCATGCCTGAGCCTATCAAGGTAAATAAATTTTCGATTAAAAACACGAATTGATATCGTTAACGATAAACTTCCACGCCGTACCGAAACGTCGCTTGCTATCGGCAACTTGACAGTGACTGATCGTTGGCTAGCTCAGACGCCTCTCGCTCCCTTTCCCCCCCCCCCCCTCCCCCCGTACATTTTGAAGTATGTACTCAACGTCTTGCAATATTAATCTTGAAGGAATAGACGTATTTCTTTGATCGGATATTCTATAATTCAAATTTCAAATCCATTTTTCTCCTAGTAATAAAATCTGGTACTTATTTGGCGTCTTGAGAGCATTATGATAGCGCGCGTTAAAATACGTTAATGTATACTTATCAATTTTGTATATTATGTATGTTTGATTATAATGTTGACCATTGGAGCGATCAAAGTGCATGTGGAAATGATTGAAAGCTTAGTTCCGAATTTTATTAATAGATGGCGCTTTACTATTTCTGAATTACTATAATAAGGTTTCTTGTAGATATTATAAGTTAAGGTATCAATTGTCATTAAACTGATTTGTACTGTAATTTTAAAGATTTTTTATGTATATCACATTCTTTATCATTACAACTTATAATTGTCCTACTGCAGGGCTTGGGTCTCCTCTCACCAGGTGAAGGGTATAGGCCATAGTCTACTACGCTGGCCAAGTGCGGATTGGTAGATTTCACACTCCTTCGAGATCATTGTGGTGAACTCTCAGATGTGCAGGTTTCCTCACGATGTTTTTCT
>DWPA01001356.1:0-18986 GCA_018251375.1 Calpodes ethlius | reverse complement strand
GTTCTCGAAGGTGTGTGAAGTCTACCAATCCGCACTTGGCCAGCGTGGTAGACTACGGCCTGTACCCCTCACCTCGTTAGAGGAGACCCGAGCCCAGCAGTGGGACAATTATGGGTTGTAATGATGATGAATGATGATATAAATAAAAGAAACATTTTATATAAAATAGTTTTATTGATTTCTACACAACAGTTTAAACAATATATAGATATACAACTGTTTATCACCACAATATTTGTTTCATTTGGTCGTAACTCACTAAGTTCTTGTGCATTGCCGTTTATTAGAGAGCAAAGCACGTAAACCAATCATCGTATAAATATCAATTATATTCTAAATGCGACAACAATGCTTTCGGTTAGTATATTACAAATTATATTAAACACATTAATTGCTACAAACACTAATTTAACTACGCCATTATACAGTTGATAATAGTCACAAACGACTTTTAATCGTAAACAAATTTGTTATGCTTATTGAAAATTTGTATGGAATTTCTATTCTGCTATGCTTCACAGATTCACGACGACGTAACCGAGTAACGATTGCGCTGTTCTAGAACAATTATTTTAACTAGCATTCTCCTCGCTATATCAGTTACAGTTTTTACAACTTCCATTTTTTTTACCAGAATTGTAATATACATTACATACATTATATTTTATACCTAACATACATACATGACTATAATCTTAATTAACCTGTTTGTTAGTTTCATATCTCAGCTACCTTCTCCATATAACTAATCCTTAGTTCACGGGTAGAACGTTCCTAGGTTTGTCCGGTTAAAAAATTTAACAATTATTGCAGTAACGGGTATGTAATAAAAATAATTTATGCTTTAAACTATTGCTGACACACTTCACCTTAACATTAATATGAGGCAATAAATACTGCAAGCAATATACACCAATTATAATAATTTCCCCTAAATTTAAGTCCTTTGAGAGCATATCCAATCATTTGAATAATTTTCATACCAATATTCTTCAACTGACTGCGGCATATCCAGATGTCTTACATGTATATGCCTCAAGTATGTGGACGTCAATTGAGGAACCGAATTGACATCTTCTGCTCTACATCAGTCCTCTCCAGGGCACGACAAAACTCCTCAAATGAGATCATTTGGTCATTGTTTGTATCAGCCTCTAGGATTGTGCGTTCCGCGATACTTGTCAACTGCTCCTCGCTGCAAAACAAAATGTAATAGTCTATTGTGGAAACTTAAGAAAGAATAAACGCTAACATACTCATAGCCTCGCAGTAGGATTCCCTGTGTCGCGGGTGGCATGGACTACATAAATAACACCTCACTAACACCCATGACCCGAGAAAAAATATTTATCTGTCTGACTGCAAATCGAACCCAGGAGCCCTCGCTTCGCAGGGAGGGTCACTACCAACTAGACTACGGGGTTGTGTAAGTAACGGAACCAAAAAGAAATATCTTTTTTCTGTTTTGAAAAATTAAGATCCTCTAATTATAATTGAATGATGAAGTTGAATGAGGTATGTGTCGCTATGCTAGAATGGCCAGGATAATTTGACCCAGTAGAGGATTTAAGCGTCATAAGACAACAGACAAACAAATATTGGTGTCTTTGTTAATTACATACTTGGATAATACATGAATTCATTATTACTCCTTCTATGTTCAACTAGTTTGGACAATACTCAGAAATGTGAGCTCTCACCTTATGTTGACACCAACCATCATGTGAAGAATGGCGAGCAGCTCATCTCTGGAGATTTTCCCATCATTGTCCAAGTCATACATGGAGAATGCAACTGTTGAAAAGAGTTTTGTAAAACAAATTGCCTATGAGTATCACATATCTTGTTAAAATACACTCATGTCTGCATAGGCAGAATATATAGCTATTCTCAGTTGACTATAATCCATCACAGATCAAATTAGACTAAATGTTTTAAGAAACAATTGATGCCGTCACTTATGTTGTGGATGGTAGTACTTCAATCAGAGACAGTACAGTTCTTCAACTAGTAATATACATACAGATATGCATTGTATTGTCTTGGGATGTGTCACCAAACTGGCTTTCAACGCACTACATAATTTTTACATTACATATTTGTTCCTTCCTCCCAAGCAAAAAAACCGATTTGGTCATTCCCTCCTTTGGGTCAGAAGGGGGATATGCCTATGAATATAATATAGTGTACAACACTATTTAATTTCTTTACAATAATTCTACTTATATTCTAAGACTATGGCTTTAGAGTATAAATGTTTAGAAATTAAACTTACACCTCAGTTTTTCTTCCCGGCTATTAAGACGGTTCTCCCTATTTTTCCTGATTGGTCTAAAGTGAGCCAGTACTCTCATAAACTGCAGAAAATTCACTCGATCATCATGGCTCTCAGCAAAGAATGAATGTACAATCCTTTCACTAAGAGGATTGATTGCCAATTCTGGAATGCGAAGGAAATCTTCCCTGGACAGAGTGCCACAGTCATTCTTGTCTAATGAAGTGAAGCGGGAATATAGGCGTTCAATCTGGTTTGGCGTGACTGGAACAGTTCATAAAGATTTTCCTTAATTTCTGACAATATGGATAAGGTTAGTCTAAATATTGGAATATAATGCATTATATGCTCATAAAAGAACTAACATTGAAAATTGTTACGATTAAATATTAACTATGTAGTAAAGTGCTATAATAGAGTTAAATAAAAAATCTCTATATTTCTCGAAGATTCTGATCATATTTAAGTAAAATTAAACATACATAAAATATATCATTTATATTACTAATTATACCGTTTAATAACCTATTCTTTTATTTTATTATTAACTTGAACTGATTGATAAACATAGAACTTCATGACACATCACAGAAAGTTCAGGTTCAAGAAAATACAGGGATTTAAAACTTACATATGTACAACTAAAGATAAGGATGTATTACTTTGTGTACTTAGGTATGACACAAGTGATAAGAATCAAGTAATAATATACTTACAGCCAGTCTCTTCCTGAATCTGCGCTATTTCTTCCTCTCTCAAGAGTAACGACGACTTATTCCCCATTTTCTTAGACTGTAGATATTCAGTACCTTATACAACAGTTATGATGTTTAGTCCTTTTGAATTCCACTTTCTACGCACACAATAAACAATGAAAATTCGTTACAAGACGAATTGATTTTCAACTATTAGATACACTTATTATACGAGTAGGTTAGACACTTTTTGCGACGCAAAAGGAGAATTACGTTCCCACACTACACCCGTTGGAATTACAACTTCATTATATTATCAAAACCTTACAACACGCATGGCTCGACCTTTGAAATCAATCTTATTTGACTTTGTTTCGTAAAATTTCATGATTACTCAGTCATCTGTAGAAATACTAGGAACTGAATATGACATGACATTGACATTATACTGACAAAACGACGTGACTATGACATTGACGTACAAAAATATACGACAAGGTTACTTAGTGTTGACTTTGATAGAAATAGTTTCGTTTAAAAATATTTATTGATACGCCTTATATTATTTATATTAATGTATACAATTTCATATTAAAAATGAAAAGTATATTATTCAAGTTCTTTTTATTTTAACATGACCTATGTTACTAGATTAAAAAAAATATCTTAAGTCGTTTTGTTGTGATACGGTTACAACACCGACGCCGATTTGTGTCATATTATTGTGTAAAATCCTTAATGACATAATCATAAACATAATTAAATTACTTAGACATTATTTTACATAAATATTGAATAATATATAGGAATCCAATGGAGTAACTAGTTAATAACTATAAAGTAAATAATTTATTTATAGGACCTAGCAACAAAAGTATCATTATTTTAACTATATCTTCATACTTACGTACTTCATACTTACGTACTTCATACTTACGTACTTCATACTAGACCTAATATAAAGCTAGGTATACATTGTAGATAACAATATTAAATACTCATTATGGAACTTGTTTGTCTCTAATGAAATATATTTCACAGCATAGATTAAAAGTTTCTTCGCTGAATTTCTGAAATAACGACACCGTTGCTTGGTAACTGAAATCTTGAAATTCAGTTTCTGTGACTCAGTGACTGTGACGTTTCTAAGTAAATAATATTCCAAATATTAAAATTTAATAATTATAATAAAAATGAGTATTACAGTAAAAGTAACATCGGAATCGTTTTCCGCTGAAAAGAAATCAGAGTTAGATGTGCTTGACCCAGTGTTAGAGTTAAATGAAAATATAACTAGTGAAGTTTTTGATAAACCTCATGAGGAAGGTGAATTTGAAGAAATATCCCCGAGAATTTTTGGTTTGAAAGATATTTCAGAACCACTTACTATAGACTCGTTGAATAATGCCATCTATGAACTTGGAGTGATAAATTTGTGTTGGCCTGAGTTATCTGACCCTGTTTTCGAAACTCGAACGTGTTTTCCGAAAAGTTACTATACTAATAGTACAAAAGAGCGTTTGTTATTAGCATATGCAGAAAATTTTAGACGACAGTACCTCTTTCATTTCAAACCCCGGAAGCTTTTGTTGCTGCAAGCACCTAATGAATGTGGTTTACAGGTACTTTCTTTTCTACTCATCACTAGATGGCGCTGAATAATTTATGAATCTCATGTCAATTAGAATAATCGGTAAAATATTGCATAATATATAATATTTCATATATTAAAACCATTAATTATTAATATATAACATGCATTTTACTATCTGTGAATTAAAGATGTTGTTTTTTATGCAGAAAATGGTGTGTACGACAATACGTCCCACTAAATTGTGCTATGCCGGTACAAATACGTGGCAAGGTTTGGCGTCCTTGGTTTCTGATTACTTCGACTTTGAGCCTCTTACCAAGCCAATGTTACATGTGAGTTTTTGATAAACATTACCTTTTCTTGTTCCTGTTATATGATATTTGTTTTTTGTTATTTCTACTTTCTAATAGATGGCGCTGATGGTCTAAATTTTTCACGCCGATGTTTGATTCTGGTACCAACTTTGATGTTTAGCTGAATAGTAGGGTAAAAATAAAAACTCATGTCTCCGTTAAAGTTTCAATCAAATTTAATCTTCAACATTTTCAAGATCACAAAAACTCTGTGTTAAAGGAGTATCATTTTTATAATCCAATTTTTAATTTTGTACAAAATATCATCTCTCGAATGGTTTTCCAATGGAGCTAACATAATTAACACGAAATGCACAACTATTCTAACTTCAGTGGAAAGGAGATACTTAAGACATTTGAACTTTTCTAAAAATCTTTCGCACTCTGCGTTCATTTACGCAACCCACACCTATTGGACAACCTTCTAACATTACGATAATTCACAATACACTCTATTAATTAGGAATGTACTTATAATATTAATAATCTCTCAATAATTTATAATTTTGATCACAGTGTCCTTAACTGTTAACTTTTAACATATTATATTACAATTCCGAGTAGAGACAGATAACGTCTGCCATTATAAAATACTGAGCAATAGAAAACAATTACACGACCACGAGTGTCTAGCACTTGCCACAGACTCAAAATAACACTGTTTGTAATTTTTTTTGTACATTTTATGTAAAAGCAGGCAGTTTTCTAATGAATGGGTACAATATTATTATGGCAATATAGTTGTACCGAATATAATTTGTTTATATAGTAATGATAACAATCAGACAATCGTGAATATAAATGACCTAAGTTTGAAATACAGTTAGTATAATTTTGTGTATTATTTGTTAACAAAAACGTTGATGTAACTTGCAATTATTTGCAATAGTGATCCATTAGAACTCTGTGTATGCCTGTTCGTTACTAAAGCGATATCGATAATTTCATAATGATTTATCGATGAATCGACGCTTGCACACGTCGCGTCGTAGGCCTGAAGCGCGTTTTACAACAGTGTTATCGTCAGCCCGCGGCCCTAACGCAATAGTCTTTTATATCTTAACAATATTACCTTGTTCGCACGATTGGCACATCGATCGCATCCTTTCAATATTTGGTATGATTCATGACACCCGAGTCCCGACTCCAACAGCCGAAGCCGCGACGGTGCCGGCTCGAAAGGACGCCGTGACTTAGCATTTAGTATTGACTTGAGGTAGAATATAGGGATCCAACCACTACAGTAGGGTACAGCTAGGAATGTAATCGTCGAATGGCAACATACAGCGGTACTACTTATCCTAATCACATAACAGTTCGTGTGCATCGAAAATTAACGTGATTTTAGATCAATAACATCGATTTGTACAGAACTATTCATTAAAAGTTTATAAACTCGGAAAACGTTCAACTATCGGTGTATAGTCACTCGACAAAGCTTCTTAGAGAACAGCGTCTGATCCATAACTTACTTAACATTAACCTTAACACTAAAGAAATATAATGCATAGCTTTTCTTTTAGAACAAAGAAATTACGCAAATTTGGCTACACATATCACAAGTGAACGCTTACTGGCGACGTAACTATGTATGTACACACGTAATTGAAATATTCCCTGTAGCAGAGAGGGCGCCGCGCCCCGGGCGCCTCGCGCCTTGCGCCGGTCCACGCAATAAGACAATAGACAAGCTTCAGCGATTCGATCTGTCGCCACGTGGGAGGGTGGCGTCCGCCATCGGAGAGACACACTCGGCCTACAACAATCTTCCGTTGCACGACTTGGGAAACTCTCCACATTTTACAATTGTACCAGGAGACAGTTAATGTCTTCGGCGCTTACTTTTACGTACGGTGCGTTTCATTAAACTATAAATTATATACAAACGGCGACAGGAGACAGACGGAAGGGCAGATGTATTGTCTTATTGCTGCGGGTGTAGGGGGCGGGGCGGCTACTTGCGGCGCGCGGTGTGATCGGCGGGCGCAGGGGGCGGCGGTGCGGGAGCGGTGCGGCGCGCGCGCAGGTTATGCATGAGTGCGCGCAGCTGGTGCACGTGCATCCGCGTGACGCTGGGGTCGCCGCTTGCCTCCAGCCACGAGAGGAACTTGTCTCCGTGCTCGAGCGCCTCCGCCGCGCCCGCCTCCCACGCGTGCGCCGCCGCGTCCCCACCGCGGGCCTCGTCGCGGTTGGCGTTGTTGAACAGCAGGTTGTCGAGCACCGTGCGCGCCTTGCTACCGCTTGCCGTCTGGCTGCGCGCAGCCTCGTGCCGCTCTGCCGCCGGCTCCTTATTCTCGGCACCGACGTCAGGGCCGACATCCGGGCCGGCTGCCGGCTCCGCCGCGCGCGGCTCCTCCGCCGGACTCGGCCGCGGGGTAGGTCGGACGGGACTCGTCGACGTCCGGTCCTCCTCCGTTTTACCCTTGGTCAGGTGTGAGTAGAGGATGTTCTCCGGCGACTTCTCCTTGGGCACCTGCGAGGCGGACTTGAGCTTGTCCTCAGGGAAAGGCATCGCGCCGCCGAACTGCTTGTAGTACTGCCACAGCCACGAGTTCCTGTTGTAGTCCAGGTGCGAGCCGATTGGCGGCGCCGGCGCGACCGGTTTCGGGGGTATCGGATCCGCCGCCTTCGGCAGCTGCAGCGGGTGGGCGGCAGTCGTCTGTGCGGTCAGGTCAAGCATCGCCTGCTGTGTTTTGAGCCAGTACCACAGCGTGTCGTCCACCGGCTGCGCGGCCGCCGCGGCACCGTGGTGGCTCGACTTGGAGGCGTGCCGATAGGGATCAGAGGAGTGGTGCGACTTGCTACGGTGCTTGGTCTCGTTGAGGTTGAGCGCGCCGTTGTGCGCTGGTTTTGGCGAGCGGACGGAGCGGAGCGCGCGGCTGGCGGGTTGCGCCGACAACGCGGACAGCCCGGGGTTGAGCTGGGCGAGTAGCGTCAGGTTGGTCGCAATCTCGTTGAAGCTGAGACCGAGATGGGAGTGCGCGAGTCCCGGCAGGTGGGCCAGGCCGGAGAGCGGGCTGATGGCGCTCATGGAGACGCTGGCGCCGGGATCGGGTCGGCGCTCGCGCGGTGCGTGATGCGGCGGGGAGGGCTCAGTGCGCTTGGTGGTCAGCTCCACGGGAGCATCGACGGAGACAGCGGGCGGGGGCGCAGGGGCGACGTGGGGCGCGTGCGGGGCGTGAGAGGTGAGCGGGGCGAGAGGGGCGAGCGGCGCTGCGGGCGGCGTGGTGAGGTCGAGGCCGGCGGGCGTGGGGGAAGGCGGCGCGGGGTTGGCGGGGGACTCTGTGCGTGCGCGCTTGTCCGGCGGCTCGCCGTCGTTGCTCTTGTCGGTGTCAGGCGAGGAGAGGCGCGATGTCATGTAGCGCAGCTTGTCCTCGTTCTTGCACCAGCCGCGCAGCGTGGACTCCGGTACGCCGATGTCTCGCGCCACAGACGCCTTGGACTCGCCGTCGTTGACTCGCTGGATGGCCTCGATCTTGTCCCCGGGCGTGAGGGCGCGCATCGGCCGCTTGCCCTTGGTCGTCATTTTGGCCCCTCGCTTGCTGCAACACAGAAACGCCACGGTTAACGATCCACTATTATTTCGACCGGTCTCCCGAGTACAGTTTGGAGCGCGTGTAACATTTTCGAGGGCCGTATTCGGAGCGATAATTAGCGGTCGAGCCGTTGACAGTCGACGTGTAAAGTTATCGCTAATAGCGGTCCCGTATGTAACATTAGTCGACGTCGCGGACAAAATTACACACGTTTCGCGCGACGCGACGCCGCCACTAAATACGCATTGTACCTAAAGTCTAATCTATACACATCCGACGCGAAGATATTATTTCGAATTTACTCTCTACTTGATCATTCCTCTTCAGTCAGTCGTATCGTTTACGTGAAGAGAGTAGATAGTTTATTTTCTATTCCATAAATTATGCCAAAACGCCTACCTATATCGTGATGTGATACCTATATTTACGATTATATTTGATCCAAAAGTTTATGTTTTATTTCATATCACCCAATTATTTTATGTTCTATTTCATATTGATCATTATAGAAAGAAAATACTAATTTTGTTTCTGTAATTTACTAAAATCGCATTAAATTTCTTTGAACTTATTTATTATCGAGATTCCGTACTTACTATTAAGCGTACGTTTTCGTTTCATTGTACGTTTTATAAACAATCAGATTATAAGAATTCGATACGCATCACACACAATATTTAGTAAATTATATTCTGCAACACGAAAACAATAATGTGTTTACGCGGGAAGCTATAAAGTTACGAAAAGATAAACAAAAAGAAGACATAAAATTATGACCTACGACAACAGTAAAGCGGCAAAAGTTGTTGGGTCGTTGACACCGTGACCTTGCCAGCGAGCGGCGCGCGCCTCACTCGGTCACCAATAGATGTCGCTACACGACCGCAAACGAAAAATTGCTCACCGAGTTTTATCGTTTAAAATCGCGAACTAATAAACGATGTCGTGTGCACATTGAGTGAATTTGTAATTAAATTATGTTTTGTTGGTCCCCTAACATTGTTTGAAATAAAATTAATCTTCAGGACCTTTTTAATTACCTCTAAAATACTTCAATAAAATATAATACTTATTTATTGTCATTTAAAAGAATTAGAGAACTTTAAAATGCATCTTGATTTACGTATTTAGATCCGTTAGCGTAGGGATATCATGAATCAGATATGCATTACACAGCAAGGATTTCTCCTTAGTAACTGAGGATGCCGATAGCTCTACCAAGCTCTTCCAATGTGAACTTTTATACTCTATAACAGATATTTGGTGTATGTATGTACCTATTATAACATTTAGTTTGAATTAGCGGTCTTTATATCACTGATTTGTCTTCTAAACGGGGCATTAGCATATTTGGTAGTTTCATGTGTGTTTGGCAGTCGTGTTACTAGCGAACCCAATATAAGTGCTAACTTAGTTATTGTCCTGTTTTTCGATACTATACTAGTAAAAACTTTTTTGATATCTTACATTTATAAGAAATTCACTTATAATTTATCATTCACGTATATTATTACGTCGGTAACATGAAAAACGTAAAGATTTAATGAGTTATCAGATTATTATCTGCATTAGGTATTTATATCATCTAATTTGTGTAAAAACTTATTTGAACCGGTAAAATAAATCACTTCTATTTTATACTAACCCCATCACTAGTAATACTGAAATACGTGACGTCTTAAAGTTTTTTATCAGTCTATCTTTGCCTACGTTCTTAATTGAACAACTTAATACTATCCTTATTTCATAAATTTAGGCTGTGGGTGTATTTCCCTAAATATCCCCGTTAATTGTTGAAACAAACTCCTAAACAGACCTACATTATTGTATGTCATTAAACAGGTCTAAACTTCATTAATTATCACGGGATAAAATTTGACGCAACCGGATCTCAAAGATTTCAACAAGTAGGTAAAGTTTTACTTATTAATTAATTTTAGATTTACTTACGAAGATTAACTTCGTTCATTACTAGTTTTAATTTAAGTTATGGTTATTTGACTATATCCAAAGTACACAAATAATTTCATTTATTATGTTTTACTGGACTTTACGCGTTACAACTTAAATTTTCATATAGAATTATTTTTTACTAAAAGTGTCGTTTTATTATATTTTAAGTATAACTTGTTGAAAGTATATATATTTATGTTTTTTTGGTTCTTTATTCTTTCTACAACTAATGTTACAATCGAACTTAATGATAAATAGCGTTCTCGAACCACACATTGAATTTAGCAGAGAATTTGGAAGTTTATATTCAATTGTTATTATTATTAGTTAAAAAATAAGTAGGTATAGAGAAAATCTTCTTAAAATATTGTTCAAGAATCACTAAATATAAACCTACGACTGAAAATACAATTAATTACACGTATACTTTTTAACAAGTTTTAAAGAAAACAGAAAATCTAAGCCCAAAATAACTTCGACAATAATTAATTCCCCCGCCCTAGGTTCAAACTTTGAAACTTACTTGCGAGTCGGCACGTGTGTTGTGTTTACAATTTTTGACAGCTCAGCCGTTTTGTGATATGGTGAACTGGTTCCAGGACAGAATCCGGCGGAGTTAGGTCGCGCGGCACCCGGCACGGGCACGTGGTCCGTCGGTCACTCAAGAGCAAGACGCGGCTCGGGTTCGGGTGTCACTCACTATCACAAGTCACTGTCGGTCGCGGACGGTCGCGGGCGCGGGCAGCGGCGTCGGTCGCGAGGCGTGCGTCGCGGGGCGCGCGAGGCGACTGTGTGCCGGTGTGATAAGGCCACCCGCGGCCCGCCGGCCGACGGCCGCGCCTCTCCTTTGTGTCCGTCCGCGGCACCCCGCGCCCCGCCCGCACCCCCCCACCGCCCGCGAACACCGGCCTAGCCTCCGCACTTTATTAATGCAATTAATTCCCGACGCATCCACTTTCTACCCCGAAAGAAGCGCACCGATCCCCGAGCTAGGTCACGCCGAGCCGCGCGAACTTCGCAAACTTTTCCCTCGTCGGCGACTGGCGCGCGAAGCAACTTTCCTAAGTTTTGAACTTTGTCTCGTAATATCGTCTCGCGGCCGTCTACGGACGACTAGTTGCGAGTAATGGCACCGATTACCGAGCCGTGTTTTTTCGCTTCGCCGAGTGTATAATGTATTTAATGAATGAATCAGTATAATGATCATTTGATTTCGACGTGTAAATAGTGATTTATTGGCGGGAGCAGTGAAGCGTTACCACCGCAGCGGCAGCACTCCGCGGTTCATTCGCGGAACTTTATCGCATTCATTGTAAGAGTACGTACGTACCTTGGTGATTAGTTGAAACTGTAAATGTTTCCTTGTAAAACACATAACAGGTAGAAAGGCGCATTTACTTTATCGGACAATAGCTTTGACTCGGTTTAATAATATTACTTACATACTTAGGATCTTATCTGTTTAAGTAGGTAAGTAGGTATCTACTAACTTACTGTTTACCTTACGTTAACTTACCTTAATTTTTCTTAGGCAGTAAGATGGAATCGATCGTTGATTCATCGATAAATTATGGTAAAACACTAAAGACTGTCGATAGGTATGAGGTAAAAGTACAATGAACTTTCAAGTAGGTATTCCTGCCTATCCTTCTAAATAAAATTTTGCAAAGAACATCAGTAATTAATGAAATGACGTCAACGCTGATCCAACTTGAAAACAACTGTACACCCACAGAGCGTTCTACAACGAAGTAGAGGTTCTCAAAGTTCTCGACGAAGCAAAACGGTTAGACCGACGATTGTTTGGGCGACTTGTCGACACAATTGTCGCGGCCAGAGTTATGGACTACACGATTGACATATTAAATACACGGTTAGGTAGTAATTAGTATTTAGATTGTCGTAAATTTATCATTCAAGTGACGTATTACATATACAAAGAAATGAATTTTAACGGCAGAAATTTGGAAAGAAAAAAATATTGAAAATGGGAAATGGTTTTTGTTGATGTTACTTTGAATAACATTTTTGTGTGCATTCACAAAAAATATAATGGTATAAAAAAATATTTCCGATAAACATTCTATTAAGCCTTATCCGAAACATTGGATTGTATGGCGAAACGAGGTTTCAAACAACTTGACACGTTACAACTTGTTAGTTCCATAGCTGTCCTATTGCTGGGCTCTGATCTCTTCTCACAATGCGAGTAGTACAGACCATAATCCAAGTCCCTGGCTAAGTGTTCTTTCTTTTGCGAATATCGAGACGATTTCTCTCACCCATGCAAGTGATAATTACATTGTAATTCGAACATTTTTTTTTATTATTGTATGTGCATGATCTAATAAGGTCCCCTCGTTCGATAGACGAACGTTCGAAACACTAGGCTATCACAACACATCTTGTTTGTGAAATAGACGTAATTGTTTAACGCGAATGAAATTTCAGTAGTCAATTATCCAGCGATTTATCTACGAAGCGGAAACAGTGCTTACCCTGTGGAATCCGGGGCTCGGGGCGTCCGGGGCGCGAACAACAAATTGCACGGCATTTCGACACCGATGCACGCTGCACGAGTTCAGTCTGTTGTTCTCGGAATTTTGCTCTTATGCTAAATGCCGGTCGAATTTCACATGCGTAGGTTATGCTTTGATGTGCTGATAAGGTCTGTTTAATTGGGTTTCGTTCGTTTATTAGGCTATTATGTTGGAATAGAGTTTGGTGGTATTTGTTTTGACTTCGGAGTTACGTGTTGTGTACACGTGTGATCTTGCCATTGAATCCATTTGTATGTTTTGTAAGAAAAGTTAAATGCTTGACAGATTTGTTTATGTGAATATTGGGCTTTGGAATTAGTATTAGATGAACTAACAGCTTTGGTCATTGAACTGACTGCATAACTTATTGACCAGTGGTTTTATTCTGTCTTTGTAGGTACGAAAGATTTTTTAGAAGATTCTTTGTAGGTATGAAAGTCTAACTTTCTTACTTTATTCTCTTTCTTTCTTGGTCGGTAACGAATCGGTAATGGTTATGGTGTTGCTCGTGTCCTTGGACCATTCAGGTCGCTTACTATCAGGCTCTTTAGCTTGCTAGTCACTATTTACATAAAAAAGAACCTAAACAAGATTTCTAGACAAGCTATTAATTATCGAATTCCAGAAAAAGGTTCCATGAAAGAGGATTCGCACTAAAATTTTCTTTGTGTTTGAAAACATTTTATCCCGATATTCCTGGTGCCAAGTTACGTAAAATTGGATTCGTATGCAGCTGTCACTGTGCGGGTTGATGGGTCAGTTGTAAAGAAAGCGAGCAGGAGTGTAATGGCCGTTTGGAGCTGATTAATCTCGCGGGAAATATAGTGTCACTAATTTAACACCTACGAGCTGTCGCGAGTCGCGACCATATTGTGATACGTTTTCTGTATTATGAGATGAGTTTTACTTCGAGTAGCAGTTTTATGTTTATTTATTTCCGTTTTTTCAGTTTTTCTTCTATCAGTTCCAGATAATAAAATGTTTCTTCTAAGTAAGTCGTAATTATGTATTTTTCCGTTTTGAAATTTTCATATTTTTCTACTAACTCGTCTTCACTTTGTTTTCCAATACAGTCACATAATTGTTTTGTTTTCTTGGAAATTGTTCCTGTTGGATAAAAGTATGACATTTCTGTAAGATATTAACACATAACGTTGCGTTTTCTGTTGTTACTGCCATAATCAAATAAGTACGTTGTATTTGTAAAAATCTCTGAGACCGGTTCTGAAAACCTTCAGTTCATAACTTCAAAATAACAGCGTTTATGTTTTTCACGGTTGATAATAATATTAATAGGCAAATAATTATGTACATCAACTTCATACTTTATGGTTTATCATTAAATTATACTATTCTTAATCATTTTCCATTCAGTTTCTTTCTATCTTTTTCTTTCTTTCTTTTCCTTCTTATACAATGAAGCACCGGGAATGTATCTATTCTTATTAAAGTCCTTAGGCGACTAAAACTACTCAATATCAGGTGGGTCTTCTGGAATAAATTGTCTCACATACATTCGCGATGTTGTAATGTTATCTGGTACCTAATTACAGTAAAAAGTGTAAACAAACTGTAAACCTAACTGAATCTGACGACCTAAAAACTAAAGAACTGTAATAAAGGACGTAATAAATCTTTTACCTCCGCTAACGTACTGGTTCATCCTCTTAGAACCACGACAAACGCTGCAAAATCTTTGAATGGTGCAAAATTGTCGGTATACATGCTTTGAGAATCAGGAACCGCTTTCAGGTTTGGGCCGCAGCACTGCGTCATGCCGAAAGAGCCAAATACTTCAGCCATTCAACGCGCAGCGCGGTTTCGCGTAAAAGAACCGCACGGAAAAAATCTAGAAAGTTACGGTTAAATAAGTCAGGATGAACGTTAAATCGAGGTTACGGAGATAGGTCACAAGAAGTAATGTTAACTCTTTTTGGTTGTTTCAAAATTTACTTATTTCTTACACAACGGTCGATTATGATTGGGGAAAATACTTTTGATGGTTGGGCCAAAGCAGTACTAGGTATTATTTCTGAAGATTGATTAAATCTTTTTTAAAATGTTATACACTATCAGGAATAGGTGTTCATCTACGACAAACATGAAATAGGACTGTAAGAGGAACTGTAGTTAAAAAGTCCTGTGGTGTTAATATGAAAATCAGTTATTATTCATTACTAAGAGGACTGTGGACGTTAAGACTGTTAGTATAAATACGTCCTATTACTAATTATTAGTAGTTAAATTTAGTTTCTGAGAAGAATGACTATGAATCAGTCCTCTACGGGGGTTAGATACACGCAGATCACCTCATGGTAAGACAACACTACTCATAACCATCGATCAAATCTTAACCAGGAAATATGGAACCCGTTAATTACTGCCTTTTCGATATTGAAATCGACTAGAAATACGCCATGATGTAAATACTGACGCTAATTGAGCCCTAAATTCTAATACAGGTATCGATATCCGATACTGATAACAGTATCGATATCAGAGAGACGTAACCTCGTGGCACAACATTGCTTTCTTTCTTTTTTCCTTCTCATTCTTGATCAATAGCTCATCGTCAATGGACATGTACTTCCATGATCACTTACCATAGTGTGGCAGCTTTCTTGTTAACTGTTTATATTAATAGATAATATTGGACCAGCAGTGAACCTTCAAAGTCTGGTAGATATTTAAATATATAGAAGGTAAGTATCTATTTCTATATTTATCTTACTATTAGTGTCACTCACTCGTTTCATTGCCACTGGGTGTCGCTAATGTCACTAGTTATATTTGGGTAATGATACTATTTACGGCGTGGAACGAAGTGACCGTCATTATTTTCGTCATCCACCTACTAATCCTACACCGTAAAGATCTAATTCACTTTCCTCGAGACATAACCGTAAGACACAAATTCTTTTTAAAGTAGAACACAATTTTTCGTACTCGCATTAACTGTTCGTCTCTGAACGGTCTCTGAAAAACGATCGTAAAACGCAGAACGAAAGGAAAATTGGAAAATTTCAGCTCTTTGAGATAAAACTTCACATATTTCTGGCCGGACTCGCATGATTTTATGCACGTGTTGAGAGAATTTTGCCTCGGCTACATTTGCCGTGTGTTTGTGGAGATTTGAGAGGATTTTGCTGATATGTATGCACTTGTTTATAGGTCTTACTTACGTATAAAACATGACTTCGTTCTTTAAATAGCAATAAGTATGTAAAAGCTGATGACGTCACGGAAATAGTATTTCACCTAAAATTTCTAACAATTATATCATCGAAAGCTTCAAAGACATTATCTAAGAGCCTCAGAGTTCGAACTCAGAATACTTCGATGAAGAGTTATGTTAGTAACGAGTGACTGAGTAGTCAAAAACATTCTAATCTTGCATATACATTGCCTAATTGACCGATTACTGATATCGCGTCAATGTGTGAATCTACATAGGTACTGTTACAATCGTCTGTCGAACCATATCATCAAGTGTCAAAGCTCTGTGTACATAAGGCCCATCGATGCTGTATCAAATTGCGCGATAATGAAAATGCAATAGGTAAAATTTACTCGGTGTTCGGTGTCTTTTTGATCCGAGTGCAAAGTGCTATACAGTATACGTAATGTTATGTAGGCATGAGTTTGTTCGAGTGTAGCGTGTCGGTGTGTAGGTAGGAGCGCAAGTAGCCGTGCCGTAGGTATGTTTTTGCCAAGTCGAGGCCACACAAAGGCCCTCACCGAGCCGCGCCGCGATTTACGACGCGTCGCCCGCACTGTATTTCGGGCATTGGCGATGTTCCTCGACGAAGAAGGTTCGTGGATGTGGCAATATAATGCATAATTAACGTTAATTATTATTGGATTTAAAACAGTAGTACCAGAAATTGTTTACAGTGTTTTTAAGTAAAAGTAAAGGACCTAGAATTGGTCCTTGTGGAACGCCAGAAGGAATTAACAGGGAATATATTTAAATCCAGGGAATTTCGTACATCCGTAGAGATATATATTCTCCAAACAGATGACGTAATGGAAAGGAAATAAACAACGTGGCACGTGTAGAATGGAAGCGACACCGACTGCACACTATCACGTGTACAAGTACGTAATTTTTATGTAGATGGGCCAGCGTTGGCACGCGTACAAACTAAATTGTTTAGCGATATTATTGACGTGAGATAGTTATAGTAAGGTACCCACTTCAGAAGTTGAATGAGCGATTGCTAGTGGCAATTTATCATTTCGCTTCTGCACATAAGGTATTCAGTAGTATAACCTCTTTGTACACAATGACAAATCGCGCCAGATTGAACCTGTAGCTCATATCATACGGCGTTGGATCGTAAATGGACTCTATCCAGTTTTACCTCGAATGCTAGGAAAATATTTTTTTCTAGCAATGAGTCACGACCCGGCGCGGCGCGGACTTCGTCGAGCGGCCGGCCGGCATTGTGATGCCGTATCCGGTGCAAGTGGTTTCGGCGATCGCGGCGTACGTTCTCTAGTGATTTTGTTATCGGCGCGGCGCGGCACCCCCCGGCGACATCCGACGCCGCGCGCCATTACCGCGCCCCCCGCGCGCCCGCCGCCACCCCCGCTCGCTCACACTCATTAGCCCGATGGCGCGAGACCGGCTGCACCCGCTGACGCCGCGACTTGAATTTTTAGACGCTATAGCTACCTATACGTGCGCTAGGACCGATGGATGACTCGCTCGGTCGTTCGGTCGCCCGCCGCCAGCCGGCAGCCACCGTCCCACGTCCCACGTAATCGAACGCCCGTCTCCGCGATTATCTATCGGACAATGCAGCTGTGGCAACGCTCAGTTCGCAAAGTTCAGTCGTTGACGCACTTTCACAAGTTTTATCGCGATATATGGAAACTGCCGCGGGTCGGACGGTTGCGCCATCCGATGGATGTGCAATCGGGTAGGTACGATGGGCTGGCGACGGCGACGAAGCGCTTATGCTCTACCGGATTTTTGATCGAGTTCAAAGGATTCCCGGCAGCGCGTAGCGTGAGGAATCGCATTAGGTGGAGATATTCGATATGCCGATGTCGCTCTTGTGATGGGTAGGTAGATAGCACTCAGTTATAGCTATCAAGATTAAATTGCAACGGCGCGGCGCGACGCGACGAGAGGTTAATAAGACACTAGGCCAGACGGACTACATAGTTTCTGTCGGTTTAAAATATATTTTGGTCTGTGAGTTCCGCGACTGACGCTAACAAGTTGCTTTATCGCTTCTTTGTTTCTTTACTCGTTTTAGGGTTGGTAGTAACCGTAACAGTAAGTAGGGTTGGCGAGAGGAAAATCAGATTACTCTGGACCAGCATCGTTATCATAGACATAGTTAAATATAGCCACCGGAAAGTCAAAGGGAAGATTCGATTATACGCCAGTATGTTAATGACGATGTAACCATGCAGAATCCTTGACTATCAAGAGGGCTAGCAACAGGTCTGGATTCGATAATTTTGATTCGATACAGCAAACATTAACCAATGTCATATATAAATGTTGGTTGCTGTTTGTTTTACATTAAGACCCACGAATTCGTATAAAAATATAAAATTACTGGGAGTTATTAATTTAAGATATACGGAACATATCTGCATATCATAAAGTTGATGATATATTTATGTAAATAGCTGACTAACATAATTATAGATTAGCCCCCTGGTGGTCATGGTAATGGAAATGTCCCTGGACATCAGTAACGCAAAAGGGACCATCGATGCAATGTCGTCCAGAAATGATGCAGCGCCCTCATTGTTTCAAGCTCTAAGTCTTGTCTTAGTACTAGTAGTAGTAGTACTTAGTAGTCTTGTTTTTGCCGTATTGGGGCGGCCTAGAATACTAACCCCAATCCCATGCCCGCAGAACAGGGTGTCGTAAAAGGCGACAGAAGCCGGCCCCCGGTGGTAGGCTACAACATCGGCTCCCGGCTTAGGTTACCACCCATCAGACAAAGCCATGTCGCCAAGCGACTTGTCGTGTTCCGGCATGATGTCTGGTGAAGCCGAATGGGGAATGGGTCTG